>VZRX01004871.1:137502-184382 GCA_013398075.1 Notiomystis cincta
ATCTTAGAGCCCCGCAGTGCGCGGCCGCAGGGCAGGATCCCGACACGCGGGCAGGGCCGGGCTGGGCCGGGCCGGGCCGGGCCGGGCTGCCGGGACCAGAGCCCCCGCGCGCTCCTAGAAACACGGGGTCACTTTGGGAAAGTACCTCTGAGAGCATCCAGTCCACCACCTCAACTAGACCGTGCCACTGAGTGCCACATCCAGTCTTTCCTAAACATCTCCAGGGACAGTGACTCCACCACCTCCCCGGGCAGCCCGTTCCAATGTCTAATCACCGTTTTTGTGAAGAAATTATTTTTTCCTCAGGCACAGCTTGACATTATGCCCTCTGGTCCAGTCGCTGGCTGCCTGGGAGTAGAGACTGAGCTCACCTTGTACACCCTCCTTTCAGGCAGTGTAGAGAGCAATAAGGTCTCCTCTGAGGCTCCTTTTCTCCAGGCTGAACACCCCCAGCTCCCTCAGCCGCTCTTTACAGGATTTGTACTCCAGACCCTTCACCATCTCACTTGCCGTTCTCTGGACGTGCTCCAGCACCTCAACATCCTTCCTGAGCTGAGGGTCCCAGAACTGGACGTGTAGAAATGGTGNTGCACGCCCACTGCAGAGAGCACCAACCGCGGGTGTCGCGTTCCACAGACACAAAAGCTGGGCTCAAACATTTGTGTTTCGCGTACTCCCTTACGCGAGATCTCACTCTCTTCCCCACCCTGGAGCCCCCGTCCCTGTGGGCCCTGGCGGGGCCCGCAGGGCTCAGGTGTGCTCAGCCGCTGCCTAGGAAGGACTGCCCCGGCTCTCGAGGCTCCGAGCCGCTCGCTGCCGCCCCGGGGCGGGCNGTGTAGAAATGGTGTAACACTGAAATGGGAGCCCAGCCCTGGTGTGAATCAAGACAGGGCTCCGTGCTGGGGGAGGATCTGGAAGGCAAGTGAGGGGTGCCCACTCTGGGAGCCAGGACTCGGGGAGGGGTCCTGGGTGGGACAGTGGCCAAGGGGAACTGGGAGACACCTCTGATACCCCCGGGATGTCTCCTGGATCATATTTGCTCACAACCCTGAAAAAGTGTGCTTGCTTGCTTTTTAAAACACTATATTCCTATGGTTTCTTTATTTTTAAGCACAGATCCTATGTCTGTGTATGTATATCACAGAATCGCAGAATTAATTATGTTGGAAGAGATCTCTGAGATCATTGAGTCCAAGCTATGACCAAAACCCACCATGCCCGCTAGACCATGACATTAAAGTGCCACATCCTGCCTTCCCTTAAAAACCTTCAGGGACCAAGACTCCACCACCTCCTTGGGCAGTCCATTCCGATGTCTAATCACCCTCTCTGTGAAGAAATTCCTCCGAAATATATGTCACTTATAAAGAAAACACTTGTGCGTTTAATTTACAGCTAATTCACACCGTATGTATTATTCCCTTGCAACTTGCAAATCACCTTGGTGCCTGAGAGCCCCTCTCCCTGCCGGCTCCTGGAGTGGGCCCACTGCTGCGACAGTGCCTTGGATTGAGTTTGGCTGTAAAGGAACACAAAATGTTTATGACATCCACATGTGCAAGCAACTGTTGCCATGTTGCTATTTTTATAACCATTTTACTGCATAGCATAAGCTGAAGAATAGAAAAAGCCATTTCCAGTGTGTGCGTGTGCATGCATTCATGTGCAAGTAGGACAATAGAAAATGTTTGATCAAGCTACAACAAAAATATGTCTGCAAACTTGGAGCTTTATTTAGAATTTAATTTACCCCGAGTACTCAAGTTAGCAGAAATAGTCACTGTAAATTATGTGTAACTGATATACAAAGAACAAGAGTTGTGTGTGCAAATATATGAATAAGCTGTCCCTCATGGAATTAATTATGTGCATGCCTTTGCTTGTTCAGACCACTGAAGCTAGATGTAGTGTGTATGATGGAGGAATGGAACTACAGTACAAGTATTATATTGCAAATACCTAATTTTCATGGAAAAATTATGTGGGTGGCTTCCATTTTAGCTAGGTAGCTTTAAACAAATAGAAACCTCAAATAAGAAAACTAGACATCTTAAAGGTATAAAACTGACAAGAGAAATTCCTTTAATATCTTATTTTAGTTTCTAAAAATATCTCTAGGGTATTTAAAATCATGAAAAGAGGAACTGTAATGGAGAAAAAGAAACTGGTACAGAGATCTGTATTTTATATCATTCTATATTCAAGTTCAGTGTTTTCAATCAACAAGAGAGAGCCACCAGTTTAGAACTGTGAAAGGCAAGGTTGTTATTAAAGTCACATTTAATAATAAAAGTAACTTATCCACTTGTCTAATTAAAGTAATAAAGGATGGGAAATTCAGTAATAAAGGATGGGAAAAGAGAGAGAGAGAGAGAGAGAGAGAGGGAACTTCTGGAAGGTATTTTATTGTATTCTTTCACAGAAGTGTGATGTACTTGGAGTGAGGGGTTTTTTTGATATGTTTTGGGGTCTTGAGGTGCTTGTCTCTATTGGCAACTGGTAGATATAGGATTAATCTGAATGACTAGAGACTGTCTCAAATTCAGAAAAGTTAATATCTATTTCTTTCTGCATTTGCAAGCTGACTCTTAAAATCCCCAATAAGTTTAAAGGAACTTGGGCAGAAAATTAATATTTTTTTATTCAAACTGAACTGTCACCATAGTTTACACTGGCTTGGTATTGGCTTTTTTTCCAAAATACTTAGCTTGTCACCTATTCATTACTATTTGTGGATTGCTCTCTGTATGTGAACAAATGATCATTTGTCCTTTGGGTTACTCAGAATAATGACTGACTTGCTATACATATTTTTCCAAAAACTTCTCGTATTTATGTAGTAAAAATACTTAATGTGCTTATGCATGGATAAGCAGTTGCAACAAGACAATGTGACTTTACAGTGTGTGATAACAGAATACAGAATTAGGGCAAAGCACAGCGAGATCTGCCTTTACTGACAAAGGTGATAGGGCAGAACAGGAGGTTACTGATTTTGTAAGTCATCAGGGTACAGGTGCCTTGGGAAGTGACACATTTTGTTCCCTACTTCAGAGGCCTCCTGGTATGTCCATCCTTCAGCCACACACCAAGGATATAGGAGATTGTCACTGTGTTGCTTTAGAGACCACATTATAGAAACATGGATTTGCTAGGGACACTAAAATTCAGATTAAACCTGATTTAAAATGTAACCTCTCTCTGCTCACCCACATTCTTCACCATCTCTGGGGAAAATTCTTCTATGGAAGAATGTTGTCACAGTCCAGCAACTGGCACTTGGACAATAATGATTTGATGTGCTAAGTCATTCTGCCATTTTTTTTACTGCCCAATGATTTTGACAGCACTTTACTGAAAAACCAATAGCACAATAGCTCTTTGTAACTTAACTTGTTATTCAATGGCTGTGAAGGATGAAATATATTAAAACCAATGCCTAATATGTGATATTTTTAATCACCAAAGTTTATAATCTTCAGAATTCAGTTATTCTTTTCCTAGGATATTAGAATAGTCCTGTGCTGTATGGCGTTTCCACAAGGGTATTTTTAAAAACTGCATCTTCATTTTATAGACTCACTTAATTTACATTGGAAGGGATTTCTGGAAGTCAGCTAGTCCAAACCCCTCAGAAAGTAGATTCAACTACAGAATTATTTTCTATCTCACATGTTTTTGCAGTTCTGCTACTTATAGAACATCCATCAAAGAATAAAAGCACTATCTGGGATGAATTTAAAATTGCCTATGTTATACTAATGATACATAAAAATTAGTACAATTAACTTGGGTTTGAGGTTATTAACTACATTTCACCTGGAAAGTGAAATGCAAAATATTGCAGATAAATGTGTATTTCCTTTTTTTCTTCTTGTAACCGGAAATATGTTATCAGTGTCTGTCAGGTGAAAGCCAGAAGCCTGAGGAAAGATCAGTAGGATATCCCACCTGCATTCCAGCTATTGCTCCAGAAGAGCTGTTCTCTTGTAGGTCCAGTAGCTGCAAGCCCTATGCAGATGTTTCAAATAGTGCTGTCTAAAGCATTCAGGAATTTGAATCACTTCTCTCACTCATGCTATTAATCTTGCTGATGGCACTGATAACATCCCAGTGACCCTTTAGCAGGTTCAGGAGCAGAATTTTGGGATTTTTTTTTTCCAATAAATAATACAAACTTGTTGCTATAGCTAAACAGTTCAGACCATTTTCAGTTTGAAGGTAGTGATTAAATGGAATGGTTTGACTTCTGCCTTATTATTTAATCTTTCTAGTAATATGTATAATATAAATTAATATATTATACACAATGGTGAGTGTAAGGAAAGAAGATAAAACAGTCCAGATGCATCCTATGGCAAAATTGTCCCTGCAGACTGCATCATATGGATGAACCACCTTGTTTGAATCCAGCTTCACTCTGACTTGACAACTGAATACTACCCTGGAGAATAAAGACCACCACTAAATATGACAGGTCTGCTGGAGAGGAGGTCCAACAGATTTAGAAATACTCTGTCTTATTTTCCTATCAGCACAATTTGGATGTATCTTTCATTTCAACATAGCCAACTCTTAACTTTGTTCCCTTGCCATTCTGCATGCTGGAGTGTTCCTGCAGTTTGGCTTCCAAGACTGATCTACAGTCAGAAAAGAAATTATTGTCTGCTGCAGCTCTTTTATGGGTATGTAAACAATATTCTGTAAACAACATCCTTATGGCAAATGATCCTATTACTCTAGTCTCAGAAATTTACATCCTAATCTTTCAAAATGTTGTATGTGCACTTTCACAATGGTTTATAGCTATTCTAATATATATGTGTATATATATAGAGAGACAGACTAATATTGATGGTATTTTTCATAAAAACATACTATGCATGTTTAAAACTTTTAATATTGCTTCCTAACAATGTTGACTACCTTAAACTTTAAGTAATAACTGTTTTCTAGAAGAGTATCTGCAGAGCTCTCTACAAGTAGACATCAATACTGTTCTTACTGATGACCGATGGCAGTGTCCCTGTTAATTCAGAGACTTCTCTGTCAGTGAGCTTTTTTGTAACCTGCAGATACTCAGAAAAAACCCTTAACTTTTCTTTTTGAAATAATATTAATAGTGTTATCTGCCAATGTAATTTTCTGGTGTAAATTTCCAATATTCTGTCTTTTTAACATGTTGACAATGAGACTGTGTTTGTATGGTGCAAGACTGTACCACACAGAGATGCACAAAAGCAGTTCTGAATTAATTTCCTTGGGTGAGTCCGTGTCCATTGCTGACACCTAAACACTGTCTGTGGAGCAAGGAGGGTTCAGAGATTGTGTTCAGAGAGCATAAGCATTCCCAATAACAACAAGTGTAATAACTTAATTGGTCAGTTAATGCCCTGAAGATATAACATGGAAAATACATGTCCAGTGCTGAATTCATACTCTAATGTTAAATAGATCCAAATGATTATATGCAATACAAAATAAAACTAAAGTCTGAAAAAGTTTGAATTTGTACATGTAAGAACTTGCATGTACATTCATCCAAGGGAAAAGGAGTGCAATCTTAATACCAGGATTCTTAAAATTATTATCTGAATTATAAAAAAAGTCTTTATTTATATAATACTGATAGTGCATCCTAATATACATATGAGATACATTATGTCTCTTGTCTGCCTGGCACTGGAATTATTTCTTCATGCTTTCTGCCTTAGGAAAAATTCTGACTCATCTGTCTCACTGATTTGATATTTTGAGATCCTGTAACTGTTTTTTAGTCTGTCAGAGCTCTACTGACCTAAACTGTGTGAATGAATCACTTACACACTATGTTACTACTACTGTTCTTATTCTACAGTTCTTGCCACGTCCTCAGTACTGTACCTGGGCTAAAGCTGCTAAAAGGTAGCTAAACCTAATAAAAGAGTTAGGGTCAAATGGCAGCTGGACACCACAGCAGTGATAGCAGAGGCAATTAATGGATTAATTCTCAGTTGTCTCTTCAATTTTTGTACATGGGGAAATCCACCATTGCAGTACTGTCCTGCACAGAAAATAGGATAGACTTGGAACAGATCTTCTGGATCAAGTCCACTGTTTTCCTCTTATGTTCATGTAATCACATTCATACATTTGTTATATTTTTGTCAATTGGCAACAGAATGAAAATACCATAATTGTGTTTAACAACTGTTTCTGATTTTGTTTCTTCTTTCTTGCCTTCTTGTTGGAGAAGAAGGGAGCAGGTGACATTGAATGGTGAAAAGCTGTAGGAGATGCTTGAGAAGCAGCTTCATGAACTTCAAGATTTTCACAAACGACATAATTGTTACTGATGTCAGAGGTTTTTCAACAGCTTGTAGATGATGATTTCCCTGTCACAGAGAAACAGTTTAATAAATTTAGATTAAGATTTTCTTTTGCCCATATTCTCAGTTTTCACAGTGATTTTGTAGGGGTATGGTATGTATATGATAGGTATTGACATTATTTAGGCCCATGACTAACAAAGATACACGTTCAAGTTCACAAAACTGTACTGGGGAGAAAAATACTTGAAAGTATTTCTGTAAAAGTGGTAGGGAACTTGAGCAAGTAACAGTCTTTGTAGCTGAACACAATTTGAATCCAATATGGACTCTGGAAATTTGTTAAACATAGAGGAATTGCTGAAAAAACATGAATTATAAAGAACATTTAGACAATTGGAATTCTAAGTACACTGTTGAGAGTTTTACTTTTTATCTGTCAGCATGAATTTGTGATTTCTTTTTAAAAAGACTGGCACAAGTTATAAAACCACATATGGATAGAGCCCATTTCCACTTCTGCAGAAAAAAATCTATATTTTTTAAAAAAATGTGCTAGATGTGTTCTGTAAAGTATGCCAGCAGACCTTAAAAGGAATTGCCATCTTAGACAACTGTTCTACCTTCAAATATTGTGGTGTATGAACATGGCTTTAATCCATACTACACCTCCTCTCCTAAGTGTATCTGATTATTGCTCTAACCCCACAGTAGACTAACTTTTAAACCTCTGAGTTTTAGGGGTTTGTTTTATTAAGAAAGAAGTAGTACTTTGTGATTGTGCAATGTCTAAGCACCAGCTGGAGTATTTTTAATCCATTTACTGTTTTTATATTTCCCCGGGCTCCCACTGGTTTGATTCCTTCTTAGGTGAATGTTTACAGTAGCTGCAGGTGTCAGAGCTACATGATTGCTTGCCTTGAGGGAAAAGAAGATTTGCTGTTAGTTAAAGGTTACTGATACAAGGCAGCTTCTTGTTTTGTGTGGATTGAGGATTAGGAATAATTTTCTATTAAAAAGTATGTGTCTCATGCAATAGAAAGAATTCTAGTCCCACACTCACACACACACACAGCATTGGCCTTTGTTATTTTAGCTCATTCAAGGTGATAGGATTTTTACCTAAAAAATGCTACCCACATATACTGTTTTGTTAAAACTGAACATTTCTGGAAAGTCCTAGAGATCCCAGAAACATGTAACTTCAGAATGGAAAGGAGAATTGTAATAGCAGAACTTTGCAATTTCAAAAATGCTCCTTTGAAATAAAGCATTTCGCATATTTAGAGTACTTTGTTCAACAAGGGCAGGAATAAAATACTGCCTAGTCTGTACTGTGATAGCTTTCTACAAGATTTCCTGTGTCTGTCAGTGCATTGTTGGGAATTTGTTGGGAGTTGGATATATATCTGCAAGCTTTTTGTACAGTATCATCTTAACTCAGAACAGGCTAAACCATGTACTATTAGAACATTAATAACTGCCAGTAACACTTATGCTTTTTAGTGCTAATGTTAGGTCACTAGCAAGCAGTGATGAATATTTAACTCCAGAGTAGATGGGCTTGTAGTTAAAGACTGAATTTTTTCCAAAATAATTGCCAGCAAAAAAATCCACCACAAATAAGAACAAGCTGAACTGCCATTCATTGCAGCTGACTTTCTGGTTTGGGGTTTTTGTTGGGGTTTTTGGTTGTTTTTTTCCCCTCTCTATTGCTGTGCTAACCACATACATAAACAACTCTGGCATACTATGTGTGTGCTAAAATTAAACAGTACATCCTGAACAATTTTCTCTGATCTTCTCCTATACTGCCTAAAAGAACCAAAGGAGTCCCAGTTAATGTTTTGGAAACAGTGTCAACAAAGGTGGAAAGCAGTTCTGCAGAATTCTCACAGAACTTCAAAAGTGATACAAATTAATATTTGGAACTGGCACCTGAGACTTCCCACAGTAAAATTCCGAAATTGTTGTTCCACAACCTCAAAGCATCCTCATCCACCTCCTCAAGGCAGTCAGATCTCATGGCCTTGCAGAACAGCCAGCATGGACAAGTGCCTTGGCAGCCTTGCTGATGCACCTCTCTCTTCAACGCTCTGATGGCCATCAGAACTTCACTGTTGGGCTTTAAAGTTCTTAATTGTGCAGCTTCTCATTATACCCTACTCTCAGCAATGCATTTTCATCAGCAATCCATTATCACTTCTGTTGTATAGCCCATGTCATTTTGTATCACAAGGATATTGGAGAAACAGTAGAAGTAAGAGAGATAAAAGATAAGCTCAAACCTACCAGAAATAAGTGTCTCTGCTTAATAATCCCATTATGAAATGCAATTGTGTGAAAATTTTATTCAATATTCACAAGCAGAAGACTTTCATAGAAAGGAAACATAAGAGTTATAAAACTTAGTATTGCTGTGCCTGACTCCTGAAAACCCTCTCACTTACAGAAATTCATAATTTTGAGTGAACTTGCCATGCTGGAAAAATTAGCTGTCCAGAAGGGAATTAATTAAAATCAGTTTGGAGTGCAGATTGTACACCAAGCAAGCCAACAGAAAATGCAACTTGCAGCTCTGACATCTGCTAGGTGCCCAAAGCACCTCAGCACCCTCTTCCTCTGCCTGTAAAGAATGAGGAGAACATTCTGAGATAATTTTTGGGCAGGGGTATCAGTACCCAAAGGGACTCCCCTTGTCTCAGAGGCTCTTCAGCATCAGCACAACATGCCAGTTCCATCAGTTCTTCTGTGTGTACTTTCCTCTGAGAAGGTCATTTATGCCCCAAGTCCAGTGAGCATAGAAGACCCCAAATTGCTCCTCTGTCAGATTTGTGGAACGAATTTCAGTTCAAGACTTTCATGAGCAAAATGTAACTGCTTGTTCCCTGGATATACTGCAATGGTGAACCTATTCCACTTTTGGTTTGGTTTTAGGTTTTGGTTTGGTTTTAGGTCTCAAATTTGTTCTAGGATATCTAGACAACTTAGAGCTTTTTTTTTTTTTTGGGAACCAGCAACCAAAATTAGTCTCATTGGTTTCTGTGAATAGATATTTTCATCAATAAATCCTGAAGCTTTATATTAAAGATTTTATTTTTGTCAGTGCAAAATTCAAAGCACAAAATGACGGAAACAAAATTAAGATCTACTGACTCTCATCTTGATGTCCAAACAGCAGAGCTCTCTGCAATTAGAAGGAGGAAAAAAGAAAGTGGATTGAAAAATATTTTAATAAAACAGTTTTTAAAACTTTTAAAATGCTTGAATACATACAGAGAAGTTTGAGCCTGAGAATAATTTTTTGAAGTGCCTGAAAACTGGGATGTTACAAGCAATTCAGCATTCTTGCTTGGCTGGGACACTTACAGGTTATAGTGATGGTTCCCATGTTCCCTCAGAAATGTTTAAATAGGTTTTTATTCCAAATTTTGACTGAGAAGGAGGACATTTTTCAGAGACAGAACATACTCTTCCCTTTGCTTGTGCTATGGCAAAGTGAATGTCTCACTCTTCTTGAAAGATGTCTCCATATTTAACACTAACGTTACATTTTAAATGGGAACGTTGTTTTTTTCTCTGTCTCACAAACTAAGAACTTCCTTTAGATCTCATTTTGTGAGGGCAGACAGCTTACTATAAGAACATATAAGAAAAAACTGGAAGTTGAAATGATTCCAAGTCCATACTGTGAGAACGTATTTTCATATTTATATGACAAAGGCACAACTTATACAAATAAGCAATTTTAATTGAAAAATGCTGTCAAAATCCTAACTATTTGGACTGGTTTTGATTTCAGACATAAAAGAGTCTTAATTTTATAGAAAAGATGTGATGGGACTATGTATTATTCAAAGTTCTCAATTGTCAATATAAATATTGTAATCTTGTCCAACAGTGAGGGGATTGTATTCATTTTGGCAATATTCAAAATGCAATCAACCATAGATTATGAATGCCTTTAGACACTGTGCAATGGTGCATAAAACCAATCAATTATCTTTTTTGACTAGGCTTATCTGGCACTGAGACTGGAAACCTGTCTTATTGTGAATTGTATGCACCTCAAAAATACATAGAAACCATTTTCTTGTTTCTGTTTGCTTAATTAGTATACATGACATTCCCAGTTGATCTGGGCATGGGAATCTTTACCATCCAATTTTCACGTGTCCTACTTCTATGAAACTTATCCAGGAATTAAACAAACTCAGTTTAGCACTCCTTAGAACCTTGCTGTATATATCTCTTGTCTCAGTCTCATGAGATGCCTCACTGTATTATTAATCTATGTGTGCAACATGGAACTCACAGTTGTGTAGCATACCATGAGACTTTTGCAGCATTTTGAACCCCACAGGAAAGTAAATAACTAAATGTGTTTGCCCTACAGTTTCCTGAATAATTACGTGAATTATTCCACCAGTATAGGTCAGTTTGGATCTTTGCCACCACTGCTATTTGTAATTCAGATCAGAAACAGGCAATTGTGCCAAACTGTGCATCTTGTCAATGTGCTCATATGAAACTCAGCAGCACCATCAGGGCATTTCCTTGAATGACATAAAGTGTCCTCCCACAGAGGAACAAAGGAGCCAGAGAAAGATACTGTATTCTCCGAGCTTCCTGCACATCACTCTGCTTTATCCAAAATGCAACCCCCACTCTCTTCTTCGCTAAATAAGCTATTTGTTTAGGACTTGATTCCAACCAGTCTCCCAGTTCACCGTTATATTAAAAACGGCACTTGCCATTTTATTACAACTGTAAGGCATGGAAGCTTTCTCCACATTCCTTACTATATGTTGCATTTAGAGGATGCTCTCTTCAATCATGCTATTACTGCCTTGACAGTTTAGTCATTGTTATTCATGAGGACTTCTTGATGCTTATCTGCAAGTTGTTCAAAGAAGATCACACAGCGATGACCCTGAAATGAGAATGAATGAGGCCTTTGTGTTCTATAAATCACTAACAGTCAGCACAATGCTTGTATTTTTCCCCTGGAAGGAAAAAAAAAAGATAGCTACCTGTGGCCATAAGCTTCTGTGCTTGTACATGATACCTGTTACTAATACAAAATTAAATCTCTAGCAGATGAGGTGGAAAAACACCCTTCAAATGAAAAGTATTCAATCGAAGTTGCTAGAGCAGAAGAAGTACTGAGTGTCAGAGAAGGCAACGAATATACATGATTCAGAGTCTTTGAGCAACACTTTAAAGACATTCCAGGAGAGCCTAACATAATTAAAAGAGCTGTAGATATAGATAAATGCACTAAAGGAATCAGCAAATATCATACTGGAAGAAAGTGTAAGTATTACTGAAGCACAGTTAATATATTAACCTGCTATAGCAAATATGAGGTACTGTTTAAATATTAAATTTAAGTTAATGAATAGCATTACATATAAAATAGTTTTTGTAAATTAGGAGGAAAGTCAAACTGTATTCTACAGAAGTAAATTTTGGACCTCTATGCATAAACAATAGGGAAGAGTTACCTGTCTTACTAGAAAAGCAACTATCAGATTGATAATATGAAAAGCTTCAGTTTTCTCTTCACCAGTACAGCAGCTGAATCTCAAAGTTGATAAGAAGCTCTCAAAAAATTAAAAAATGTCTTGGCATTCTTTATAAAACACGTAGCTCTAAGGGGAACTTAAATGAATATGGAATTCAGCAGCTACCTTATGTGGAGAGAGTGAAAAGATTGGGACACTTTAGTGGTGAAAGGAGAAAGCAGGGAAGAGAAATGATGACATCATAAAATTCTGGATAAGGTAGAAGCAAAGTTTCTGTTCATTCTATCCTATAATATGAGAATTGAAAATAATAGAATGTCAGCCAAAAACAAACTAAAAAGCCCATTTAGTTAAACCCCAAGTAGTGGACTTCTGGCACTTGCTATCACATGGGATTTCAAGAGGTCAAGAGGTTCCAAAGGAATTAGACATGGATGGACAATATCACAATAGGGTGAGGATGTACCTCTGGCCACCCTGACCCAACAGTGGTGTATCATGGAAAGAGAAAGAGGAATGGCCCTCTGAGAACAGTTGGGTTTATTAATCTCTGAATAGCTTTTCCTATTGCCACTGCTGAAGACAGAAAAGTTGGCTGGACCCAGTAAAACCTTTCTTACGTTCTTAAAATTAAATTAAGAGCTTTAGGTAAATGCAAGGATCAATCTGATAGGCATTAGTAATCCTAACAGTGAATGTAAAGATCAAATAGTTCAGTTTGTTGTTAAAATAACTTAAGAAATTCATGTAACTTATCTTTGCCTCATAAAAATCAAAACTGGGCTTGCTTAATAAAAATAATTTCAGTAAACTATGTCCTCTCTTTACAGGAATACTGCTGCTTTCTGAATTATAAGAATTTGTGGTTACTTTGTTTTAAATATACAGCTTGTATATTTTAAGAGTCTTTATTGTATCCTTTAATGGGAAAGTACTACATGGCTGCATGTGTTTACAAATTTACAGCCAAACTTAACCTAGAAACCAGCATACAGAAATGCAGTGTACCTCTTTGGAAATATAGTGGTGTTGATAATATTTCCCAACCCTGCTGCGGTGTAGAAAAGTCCAGGCTATTTAACTCATTTGTTGGCACAAAAAGGGGTGATTGTGTGAGGTTTTGCTGAGGATGAGCTCACAATAGATCTGCAAATTTTCAGCACATCAGCTATAATTATTCACAGATGTGATTCTGTCTCAATTTTATTATTTTTTTTTACTATTAAAAAAGACACTCTATCTCTCTCTTTGCATGCTTCATGAGAATTATAAACATAGAAGATAAAATGCATTTTTCAGGCAAATGTATAACACACTGTCAATAATGCTGCCTTCAGATTTTATTTTTTGCTGCTAGGAAATTCAGTAGAATGCCCTGCTTCTATGGAAATCTCTCAAAACATTCATCCTATTACACCAAGGGGAAAAAAAGCATATACTAGAAATCAATTGTTCTGGACTCTGACTAAAGAGAAAAGTTTTGATCCAGGGCTTTTTACCTAGCTACTGCTTAGGTACATGCAATGAATCCTCAAGCACAGAGGAGCTGCTCCAGTCGTGTTTCCATTTTGTAGTTCACTTTGCTGGATGGGCTGAAATTTCCAGTGAGATTCACAAAGCCCATCTAGGTAATCTCTTCTCTGCAGGAAGGTTGAGGTGAGCCACATCAATGATGTCTGCTTTGGTGAGCAGTGCAGGCTAATGGGGGAGCACTTATGGCATGAGTCAGTGCTGAGAACTTAACAGCCACATCACACATTTCAGGAAGGTATTTCTGGGGCAGATAGGTAGATAGATAGATAGATAGATAGATAGATAGATAGATAGATAGATAGATAGATAGATAGATAGATAGATAGACAGACAGACAGACAGACAGACAGACAGACAGACAGACAGCCTGGACCTGTGGCTGGAGAACATTAGGTGTGCTTTTGGAGCATATATTCTAGATCAGTCTTACCTAGAAGCTACCTGGTTTCTGTGCTTTGAGATTGCTTTATGATGTGAATAAAACCATAATAAATACTGCAGAAGCACAGGTTAAAATGTCAGTGATTAAATGTTGCTGTGAGTATCATCAACATTTGAAATTAGTTATATTTCAATACTTCAAGCATAAAGATCTTTGATAGTCTGAGTTACTTAGAGGCCATGCTTGGGAAGGATTTTCATTAGAATACTGCTTCTTACCATTAGCATGAGACTAAATATGTCTACAAAACTGTAAGATATCTGAACAAAACCAAATTTTATAGGACAAAAATATGTATTTGCTTGCAAATGTAAACAGTTGTTTTAAGTACATTTATCCAGGTTATGGATGGCCCACAACATAGGCCTTAGGACCCACCTGAAGGAATGATGAATAGATGTGTGAATATTTCACAAATACCAACAACAGATTCTTGAAACTCACAAACATTTTTTGATACTTGAATGCTGGAGGACAAATTTTACAGTTTATCAAACTGCCATATCTGGAAAAAAACCATGCATGGTAAACAGTGCTCTTTATTGCTGCATTACATTTTGCCCATTTTAATCTTTCAACAAGCAATGGAGTCAGGAAGATCTCAAGTGTCTGTATTTTATTAGAACTGAAGAAATTCTGCATGGTTTAGTGAATATTGACACTAAATTAATCAATTCAAGCTGTTTTAGGAAAAGACCAGGCTTATATAAATATAAAATATTCAACAGTGTACTCAATGACAAAATTTTGAAAAAGAGAGGCCACTAAAAAGTGGAAAAATAGATCCTTTTAAATAATGACTCAGTAGTGGAAGAATGCTGCCCATACCCATCTGTGTCCCAGACAGAGTGAAGGAGATGGTTTATCTCCTGCCAGGCCAAAAGCCAGCACAAAAGGAAGATCTTACAATAGAGCATTCTGGTGAATCTTCACTTATGGTGCCCCATGGAGTGTGTAGTAACAATAGAGAAAGGAAATGTGACAGACTGAAAAAATTTCACAGAAGACCACGAGACGAGAATTGAAGGGTTTGTACTGAATGGAGCTGTAGGTGTGTATTTGAGTGCAATCTGGTTGTGTTTATGAAAGAACACCGTATCACTTTAAATTCCCTACGAGTGAAACAGTAAGTCAGGAAAAACCAAATAGAAAATAAAAATAGAATCTGTGGTTCCTGTCATTCATTATGTATATGTCAGCTAAACTAAACTGTTGCCAAAGGCAATTTCTCTGTTGGACAAGTAGATACATAGCCATGTGTAAAAAAAATAGTTGACTCCATACCATATAGATCCCACACTCACGGTTGTGATTGATTTAGTTAACTTTGAAGAACATCAATGTTTCTTTTCCTGGTGTAGTCTCCAGCATCTGCTTTGGATGAGGAGGTGGGTTCTGGAGCTATCATGGTTTAGGAGGTGGATTCACTGTTTCATGGCCTGCCTCTGCTCCTGTCCTGTGCAGTCCTCCTAACAGACGTTCCCCCAGCACAGCTCTATGCCTTGGCCTCATCCATCTCTTAGCCATTCCTCAAGCAGCATGATTTGTGGGGAGTGACCTCCTATGTAGAGAACTGGCCCAGAATGGCAAATAAATAACAGTTACACAAAAAGAAAGAAAAAAAAAAAAAACAAACAAAAATGAAAAGCCCAAGAACTCAGGCTTCTTTAGGCTTTAAGTCATAAGATTTCTATTAAATCGTTGAGGTAGAGCTCATAATTTGGTATAAAGTGATTAGTGATGATGGGCAGCTACTTGGCACCCTATTTAATAGTATGCTCCATCCTTTTATTCACTATATCCTGTCTCTGATTTTCTAATTAGTTCCCAATCTTTGTATTAAATCCTTGTTCATTAGTAGAATTTTGGGGATTTTTTACTTCTCAGTGATTTCTATAGCACTTATGAAACATGAGGAGCAATTATATGTACCCTTACGTGGTCAGCATTCAGTGCCTTTGTTGCTTGGTATGCACCTGGACTGTCACACTCCACTGGTATGTGGGGCATCAGTATAATTGCTAAGGCCTTCTGCAGATTCATGAGTTTGCCTGATGAAATACAAAAGAAATATACCTCTAGGGGATGGAAACTTTGGTCTGAAACCACAGTGCTCGCCTGAACATGTAACCTTGCTCCCAGTTCTCATCAAATGACACCAACCCTCATCCCACAAGTTCTAGGAACACATTTGTTTCATGTCCATGAAAGCACCAACCTCCCAATTTGTGCACAGCTTTAGAACAGAAGACAATGTCTGTATAACTAAGTATGGTTCAGTGAGGTCAGTCTAATGAAACTGGAATTTATACTGCAAAATGATTCTAGAGAGGATGCATAATTGGACTGTGCAGAGGTACAGATTACCAGCATCCAGTGAAAAATTAGCAACCAGCCTGAAACAGGGCCAATTCTTGTTATATGATCTTTAATAAAACCCAGAAAAACAGAGGTGAGAGGGGTTCACCCCCAACTAGTTCATTTTCTAGAGGTATTTATTTGCATGATGAAGCAAAGCTTGTAAAAGCTAGAGACAGATATAACTATTTTTATCAAGGTATTCTTCACTGACACTGCTCAGAATTTGACAGCACTGTTCTTATATTAGGTTTTGTCATGAATGCCTTGATGTTTTGTACTCTGTGTATAGCAGGCCTCATACCATATTCTTAGAGACAAAAATAACTCCTTTGTGTTCAGCTGAGTAGCTTGGCATTGTCTGAGAGACTGAACAGTAATAAATGAGAGAAATAAAAGAAGGCTTAGAGATCTTTGAGACCTAGTGTGCCTGTACCTTTACAAGAGAAAATTCTAGGTAATGTTACAGCCAAGGAGTCTTTGTGGCCAAAAAATGAAATCTCAAACCTTCATATATCTTATGGATAAGATATATATCCTTAATAACAAGGGAGAATGTCTAAATTAGCAGAAGGAATGGATTCCACATCTCTGGAGACGTCTTCCTTTGCATTTCAGTGTCTTTCTGAAACACTTGCTTTAGTCAAATACAGGTAATGAAGTTCAGTGCAAAAGAACCTCATGTATTGTATAAAATCACCTGGCAATCTCTCCTGGCCCTCCAATCTTAAAAAAGCCATGAGAAATCAAGTAAAATTGGATCTATGTTCTGTTTACTCTTCCATTTAAAAAAGAATAACAAATAACATTTGAATACTTTTCATGTGTAGGCCAAGTATTTTGCCATATCTGTAGCCTTTAGAATCAATACTTTACATACATTTTTGTGGCTTTCAAAGTCTCAGATTCTTGGGCTCTAACAAAAAATAGTGCTATTTCAGATAAATGTCCAGTTGATATAAAATAAACCATCCTCATGAACCAACTAAAGTGGACAGCTGATTTTCTTTGGCTCTTTTAAAGATTTCATCCAAAATCAATGTTCCTTTTTTCTCCTACAAACACAAAATTAGAAACAAGGAAAATTTGCATTCCATACTCTTTAAAAAAGAGTATTTCTCTTCTGTTTTTCTAAAGAGTTATCCCTGAAACAAAACTATACTGTTTGAGACTTTACAGTTTGTGGCACAGAAAAACATACACAACTTGGCCAGTAGACCTTGTGTGGAAAGATAAAGAAAGTCTTAATGAATAACAAGTCTCAAAAAGCAACATCAAATGTAATCATTACTTTCTTTAAAAATGAAGTTGGTCCAATTTTAAGAGAATTCTTCAAGAAAGAAAGAAAGAAAGAAAGAAAGAAAGAAAGAAAGAGAAAAAGAAAGAAAGAAAGATTATAGTTTACTATTTGAAAGGGAAGAAGAAAATGTATATTTTAAAATGTTTTATATACGTGTTTATTATCTGTACCATATGAGTTGTGTTTTGTCTATAAGTGTTCTATTGATAATTTACATAAAATGCTTGGATAAGGACTGGCCCTTTGGCAGGAGTAAGCTAGCATGGAGTACATAAACCAAAAATATGTTTCTTTGGGTGAAGTACATTTTTAGTTTCTTGACACTTTTGCCTCAAAACACAGAAGTGCAGTTTCAATTTTTTTAGTATTTCTAATGCCATGTACTAAATCCTTTACTTTTCCAGTCTTAATGAACAGCATTTCAAGCTACTCTTCAGCAAGCTAGATCCTGCCTTGCTTATACACAATTGCAGTCGAACTGTGTGAGAGTTCCTGCTTCTAAAGAAGCAGACATTTCAGTCCTGACTTGTGTTGAGCATTTTTGGATCTTCCAACATGCTTGATGCCAAAATACAATGCTACATGACAGTTCTGCAAGCAAACAAAAAGAGCACACTATATCCTCCATTTTAATTCTACTCTCACAAAAAAAGCTCATGATTTTAATATATACATTCATCCAATATTATTTCTTGTATTAGTTGCTTGTATGAAGTACTTATTTTCAAGTCACTGCTATGTTTAGTATTTTTTATTTTTAGCAGAGCATACCAATCAGGCAAATGAATGCTAGTAACATTCAGTTCACTCTCCTGTAGGAAAGGACTTTTGCAGCCTCAGTAAGGCTTTGCACCTGACAACTGTCTCACCTGCATGCAAAATGTAAGAACTAATGTCCAGATATATCTGTCAAGGAAAGCCTAACACTCCAAGCATTAGCTTTAAGACATACAGACTTTTACTGTTCCAATCCCAACCAAATAATTTCACTGCTTCTACTTTCCCAGGTACATAGTGGACCAGTAAAGTTTACAATCAACTGAGTATTATGAAAAATCCAGGGTCCTGGCCATTTCATGTAAATAAAAACTGTAATATTCATTCAATAATTGTAGAATTTTAGTCTAGTGTTCATGGCCACAACTTCTGTAGTCCAAGGTATGTGTTGTGCCTCCATGTCTGGTTGTTGCTCCCCATGCAGTTTAGTCATATTTAGGTGATTTTGATTGAATGCAGTTTGCAAAGTCTGTTGGGACTTTTCAGGATGAAAAGCACTTTATAAATGTAGAATATTTTATTATTGCAGCTGCCTCCAAGAGAGAAGCTGTGTTTAGCTGAACATTCAGAAAGAAAATTTACAGAAATTTATTAGAAACTTTAATTTTGTTTCCAAACCACGCTCACTAGAGATTCAAACTATTTTTCTCGAATTGTACCTGCCAAATTTTGATGACATGAAATTCCTCCTCCCCATTTAAAAGAGAGGGATTGTCCACAGTCATACTGCAGACATTAAAGTAACCTGCATTATTAGGTTTTCTCCACATTCCAATCTATCTGCCTTAGGGTATTAAACCCTACTTTCATCTCGTGAGGTTCAGTATTGCCAAATCCAAGCCATAAGGCCATGTCTAGACTACAAACTGAAAAGTGGGTTTGACTGCACATATGGGCACCCCAAGCCACATGTCCCACAATTTTTCCATCTCTACTTTTGTACATGGCCCACTCACAGCTTGGTTTTAAATAATTTACACTGTTACAAAGAAAACCAACCTCCCAGCACTAGCTGATGAACCATTAGGATGATTGATTTTGCCTGGGTGCAGGCCAGGCAGGCTGCCTGAACAAAAGCTTGGCCTACACAAAGCCACTGAGTATAATCAACGTTTCTGAGTGTAGGGAGAGTTTTTCCACCTCCTGGCACTCATCTGAGTAATGCCTCGGTATTAGTTTAAGGGTTTGTGGTGTGAATTATGGGAGAGTTAGGTCTTGAGAATATTCTGAGATCCACACATGCCTGACAGTAGAGATGCAAATCCTAGACATAAAAAGCATTGTAATGGTCCCAAAATCATGAGATTAGATTAATGAGATATTTTCAAGTATGCTGCCATCTTTTGATGCTGGAGCCCAAACCAATTAAGGTTCAGGATTCAGTCTGAACTTTTACCATGCAAAGATTATGTGTGCCACAAAGCTGCATGCTAGATTTGGAGATCAGCCTCAGTGTTCCTGCTCCTCAGATGTTTTGCTGAAGGTAATAAGGCAAACAATGAGTGACTTCAATCCTCTGCAACACCCCTAGCCAAAAAGGACCTTAATAACCAAGAATAATCCTGAAGTATGATTACATTAAGCACCCTCCATATTCCTGAGATTGTCTTCCTTCCTTTAATCTTTCTGTGTGGGATAATTAAGATATTTTCAAGTTCTTTCAGGTATTGTAGCTTCACAAAGTGTGCTACGTTTAACATGGTGATGTGATATTAAATCACTGCTACATTACCTATTGTATCAAAATAAAGAACAGATAGTGATGCAAAAAGGACCCAAATGGGAATTGGAGGATTCCCAAGCCTCTCTTTCAAGGACAATCCCAGACTTTTTTTATAGTGACATTACTGCATGTGGCAGGAGGTTGAAATTGGAGCCTCAGTGTTGAATGTCCATAGGAAGCAATACATACTGAGGGGGAAGGATATGATACATTCACTAATGACCTTAAAGCAGACTACACTTCTGTCAGGAAGAATGGAAAAAAGTCCTCCCTCAGATGTTTGGAATGATACTTGAGAAGGACTGCCTTCACATAATTAGCACAAGTGTGCTGACACTAATAATAAACACTAAGTAATGGGAATACTGAAAAGATATAAACTATTTTAACAAGCTGGATAAATCAAAGTTTTTATAACCATATTATTCATAAATATGATGTTTCTTTTTAACATGGAAATGTGAATCTAATGCTAATTGAGCAAAAGCTAATAAAAAGACCATACTGATTGCTGCATATAGACAGTTAAAGTTCATATTGGCCTTTAAGTCCAAACTGGTTACATAAGAGTTTTCTGGACTGGTGGTGACATGCCATTGCTGTATTTACATTTTAGACTATGAAATCTCATGTGCCACCTACTGGAAAGATGTTTTGGGTTATTTTAAAGTGCACACTCAGCACCTCAGGACACAGATTATCAGAACTTGGCCAGCTACTCCCTTGGTGAGTGTTTTACTGCATGGAGGCTCCAAACACATCTCCCCATGAGATTATTGAAGGATTTCCATTGACTTCGGTAAGGTTCAGATTGGACCCCTAATGCTGAAGCAAAAAGCATGCATGGCTCTTCCTTGTGACAGTTTAGAAAACAAATCATCTAAAACCAGTTTACTTTTGAAAGTGTTTTCTAGAACGTACAATAAAATGCATTTTATGATCATACATTCCTCTGTCCTTAGTAACCATCATATCCTTTCATTTTTGTTTATACTTGTTGACTGAATGAATTGTAATAAAATAACAACTTTCCTCACTTCAAAACAGAGAAAGTCATTAATGAATAAATTGGCACCGCCACTGCAGCTTTTGTTCTTAGACCTTATACTCATATTATGTTGACAAGAATTATGGATTGAGTTGACCAGAACAAAACACTTTATTCTGTGTAAGAGATCCTCTTTTCTGTTCTGTATATTATTTGTTAGAAGGAGCAAAAGATATCTATTCTATGCACAATTTGTAAGAGGCTACATATGTAAATGTGGTACAGTTCAGGTAAGAGGCAGTTGTGAAACTTTATATCAGATGGAGCAGGCAAAAGCTCAAAGTTCAGATAGGCATTTGAGCTATAGTATTTACTGACATCCTCTACACCTATAAAATACAAAAATTATGCTCTAACTTTTTGTACATATAGAAGTAATTTTTAACTAGTTTTCCTTTATGGGATTTGCATCAAGTAAGAAAGCCATCAATTCCATGCTTCTTCACTGTTGTAAGGAGCTCTACAGCAACAGGTACTTTCATAGAAT
Organism: Notiomystis cincta; assembly: GCA_013398075.1. NCBI lineage: Eukaryota > Metazoa > Chordata > Aves > Passeriformes > Notiomystidae > Notiomystis > Notiomystis cincta. The sequence continues at coordinate 159,007 of VZRX01004871.1, forward strand.
CATACAAACTTGTAAAATTATTTTCACAAATTATTTTACATAAATGGGTGGAAAATGCATTGCCACCTATTAGTGAAGAGAATCTCCTCAGAATACCAAATTTATAAAATTTATCCCCAGATTGCCTCCTGGACCTGCCTCATCTACTGGACTCTTTGTGACATTGTGCAAGCATGCAGCTTTTATAGATACTTCAAATGCTTTTCCTTCCTTGAAAATTCAATTGTGCAAAAAAATCTCTGGAGAGATAGGCTCCCAATCCTCTGTCTCCTCTCCTGGTTGCTGAATGTGCTTCCTGCACAGAGGAACCAGGTAGACAGACATGGGAATGCCAGGCAGTTGTTATCACAGCTCTCATGCTCCAACAGCTTGCCAGAGTTTGCAATGGAAGAAGAAAAGGGGGGAGTCGACATGGGGTGCTAATTCCATTCAGCTGGGCAAGAAGTGGATGGAAATGAGCATCTGTGAGGCAATACTCTAAGGGAGACTGGAAGACAAGATTTCATGATCATACCCTCCTAAGAGGTAGCAAAGGTAGCACATAATGAGAAAAACAAACATGAAACAAAATACCATCTCTTACTGGCTGTTTATAGCAAGGTGGCTTGATACAAAGGCCTACAAAGGAAATAGGCATCTCCAAGGCTTACAAGAGGCCAGCCTGGTTACCTACAGGGAAGAATCAGGCCAGGAATTTTCACCTGCTGGATTTTCCATTTACAGTACAAATTGTTTTGTTGTTCTAATCAGGCAGGCATGAATATGTGAGATGAGAGCTACATTTTAGATGAAAACTCCAAGAAGGAAGGACACTACTCTGGTTTTCCTCAGAGTGAAAATTTATTGGAAATATTCCTTCTGAAAAACAAACTCAGATGTTGACAGTTATGAAAGCTTTATTTGTCTAACATTTCCATGCTAGGATACATTTTAGAAAAGCAACCCTTTGAAAAGCTCTGAAGAATTGCAGAAAGGCCAAGTGAACAAACAGAATGTTCTGACATTTCCTTTCTTGAATACTGTTTATAAGTCATCTAATCCAGTTTGTCATTCCAAAGACGAAAGACTGAAGTCCCAAAATAAATGTCGCTCACAACAACCATGCTTTGCACTGGAAAAAGAATGCCCTCGTTGCCTGAAGGTTACAGGCATAAACAGGGGCAAGGTTTTGAATATTGTGTAACATGAATTTGTTGTTGAGCCTGTTTAGTTCCTGGACAGTGATGTGAGGTGCAACAGTGACAAGAGCTACTGTTATGGCCAGTTTTGAGCAGCATGGACAAAGTTTAATCTTCGGAGAAGTAGTAATTTTAAAATAATCATTGCTGATTATCTCTGCTGACAGCTGCTTCATTGTTAAGTTGTTCTGTAACTATATAACTTTAACTACATTTTAATTCAAAGTGCTAATCTGTTCTGATCATATAGATATACAGAGCATTAGATGAAAACTGAAATTCCACTGCACTTCAGGCTAGAGGATTGTTTTGCTTAAAACTCTGTGATTAAGCAAGTACAGCTAATAATTATTTATTATCATGAAGGCATACTAAGTGACTTCTAAGCTTAGATAAAATGAGATAAGTAATCCTTTAAAACCTAAGGCAGGGATTATCCTACTGCTGGTGAACTGCCACTATTAAAAATCAAGATTAATCAAAGAAAAAATAAAAATAGTAACAACTGGCTAGATTTTCTTCTTTCTCTGAAGTTTCTTCTGTAAGGAGTCTTATAATGTGAAGATTTTTTTCTGGTTTGGATTGAAGAAAAAATTTTGAAATCTTGACATTTACAGCTGCAAAGAATTGCCATTCTTGTTCTTCCTTGAAGTGTTTTGATATTAAATTTTACATAGAACCTGGAGAATGGGTGGAATGTACTGAATATTCATTCCTACCTCTCAACTTCATGTCAATAACATTTTTCACACTCTTCACCAAACAGACTGAGCATGTGTTTCTATGTGTTATATTTGTGAGTGACATGACTCAACTGTAACAGCAAAATGTTCTCACTGTAAAAATGCCTTGAAAACTATTAGGCACTCAGCCCTAGAATTTTGGAAACTTGACTCTAAGTGTGCATTTTGCCACTCTATTAGTTAAGGTTATGTAGTCAAAGTAAGTTTTACTAAGCTTTAGTTCAGTAAAAATGTAATTTTAAAAGAGATTCTAGAGTATTTCACTGAGATCTCAATCAGCTCTTCCTGTTATGTTTTCTTTTTACATGTGAATTCAAGGTAATTAAAATTACCGGAAAGGAAGTCTGGAATGGGTTGTAGTGTCTGTGTAGTCAGATGATACTTGGTTCTGTGTCTTAATTTCATTCAGACTGATTCATTCATTTATTGCATGAAACAGTTTGGGACTTAAAAGAGAATGAGGTGATTGAAACTAACTTCTGATAGGAGGGAAATATGCTCAATAGCCAAGAGTAAAAACTAACACATCAAGATAGATTCTTTGAGACAGAGACAGATTTCCATTTCAATTAAGGTTCTCAGTGATTAAAACTGTGTCTGGGATGATAATGTGAAAACATTTGCTGGATTATAGCAGATCCCACACGTGCAAATAAAAAATAGTAAAAGTACTGTACAAATGCACCATCATATTGGATGGATTAATTTTATTAATTTAAAATTTATACACTTTGATCAATTATATTGAGGTTCATGGATGAATCCCTGATACCGAGTGTGTGGTAAAGCTGTGAAATTTTTGTGCAGGATGAGCCATTTCTGTCTCTTGGCAGGGAAAGGATTACATAGTATCACAATTATTAAAATTCTAATTTGGGGCCAGGTTTTGCCCTGAGGAACTTCCTTAATTTCAGCAGGGAGTTGTGCATGTTTATCTGATTGAAAAATCTGGACACTATCATTCTTGGTGAAGGTAACTTTTTTTTTTAAGAAGAATGTGCACTAGTCAAGCCTAAAATCTGAATGTAGCAGGGACAAATTTCCTACTAGGAGACAAATGTCAATAACTGTTCTGTTTTGATAACGTAAAGCGATTTCCTGGTAAAGGGAGTGGGAGATGGAGCAGAAGGAAGGAAAGAAGGATCTTCTTCCAGATACCTCGTAGGCTTGTTTTTAAATTATGACTTTGGATCTAACAACAGGTTTGGCAAGTGTTTGCCTAGGAAATCCTGACACCATGCCAGATTTTCTTAGCTGGTTTGTAGTAGAGTGTGCATTTTTTAAATACACTGTAATCATTTCAGACCACATAATTAGAAACACAAAGCAGTTTACTGAAACATAGTGATATATTAAGAGTTCAGTTAATTACACATAAAGAAACAAGTCAGACTTCAAAAACTTTACTCAGTTTCTGTTTTATTTGCAACTGGGGCATGCTGATGGGACCTTGCCTGTTTAACATTGAGTAGGAGTTTTAGAATTTTAACCTGAGGGTAAAATTTTCAAAAGCATTTAAGTGACTGGCTCACTGAAAATCAATAGCACTTTCACTCCTTAGGGCAATGCTTTACAAAGTATGTAGATACAAAGTCCAGTTGACTTCAGTGTCTATGTGTAGTAAAAAGAAAAAAATCCACCTTTCCTGCCCTAAATTTCTTTAAAATGGAAGTGTTACATTTCAGTGTTATCTGAGAGTTTCCAAAAAAGTTATTACAAATGGACAGGCTGTTATTATTTTTTTTCATTTGTAAAATGTTTTAGTACTTTTTCTTCTTCAACACATGCAGAAATCATAAAATATGTTTTGGATGATAAGCCACACTTTCTTCAAACTTTTCTTAAAATCTTACTGCAAATGTTCAAGAAGAGTTCTTCTTCACTCCACTGTAAATTTTCCTAGAAATAAAAAAAAAAAATCCCCCTTTTCAGTCTCTTTAATGTCTTTTTTGATAAAAACGATAGATCTTTGAAGCCACAGCCTGACCTAAATTATTTTGTCTACATTATGTATAAGAGCAAGCAGAAAAAAATAAAATTGCAATATGGCATCTCAGGGAGATGAAGAAGACATAAATCAGAACAAATTAGTAATTCTTATTAATGAGAATATATGTTATGTTTTCCATTGAATCTCTCAAATGTAATTTACTCAGAAAATTAAAAAGTGTCAGTATAGAAAAACCTCAGTATTAAAAAAATCTTTGGTTTTAGGATTTGCAGCATGGGAGGGTATCTTGCTTCTCTGACATGTTTTCTGTATAAGCTTTAAAACTATGCTAACTTGTTGCACAACAGCTTGTAAGTTCTCAACAGTTGCATTTATTATAATTTTACCTCACTTTCAGACAAGTTCTCTTATCAAACTCCAAATCACATTTTATGCAGCTTTGAAGTACAGTACTAATATACTTATTGCTTAACAGAAAATAGCCTGACAGTCATTTCTGTATTAAGGTGCAAGGTAATAAATGTCAGTTTATTTTTTGCAGTCATTTATCTGGTCTGTGCTTACTCTCAAAGTATCTGGCCTTGAAACAAGTCAGAAGTGCAGTGCTCTAATAGTCTTCTTCTTGGATCAACAATAAAAATACAAACCCAAATTTTGAACTTTTCTTTCCATGATTCCTTCATCCTAATTTTGGCCTTTTCCTGTCATTATTAAAACTGGGCAGGCCTATGTTTTATGAAAAATTGAGGATTCCTTCTTTTTTTTTGTGCACATTCAGTGATCATGTGGTTTTCAAGGCTCTCTGGCAGTCATTTGTACTTGTCAGTGCATACTCTTCTATTCCCTGTGGCTGTTTTGTGCTGCTAGACAGGTGTGTGCACTATGCACAAAACTTTGCCCTTTGGACATCATTAGAATGTCTAAGAAACATGGAGAATGGGATCCTGACAGACTTATAAATGACCACGAAGAAGGGAATTCTCTTTTGGGATCTTTATGGAACGTATGCCTTATATTATTCCACATCCATTGAGAGAGTGTGGTTTTTCCATCATAGAAAATGCAAAAAAGCAAGATTTAAGGTGCAGATAACTCTGGATACCATTCTCCCTGAAGAGTGATGGATGGCTTTACCACTATGTTTAGGTTCACTCAGAAGCCAGGCTGTTAAGATAGGAGGAGCAGTTAAGTTGAAAAAAGTGTGTAGTTAAATGTAGCATTTTATCCCCGGGTGCATGTACAAACATTTAAATTAATCTGGTTAATGGGTTTCTGCCCTGTGTCTTCCCCACAGTCACTTCTGAAGCATCTGAATAAACAAGGGCCTTTCCACCATGCCAAGCAGCAGAACGAAGCTCTCTTGTATCCTTGGGAGCAGTGAAATCCAGACTCCTGGACCCTTCATTCACACTGGGCATTCACCCTCTCCAGACACTCAGGTATAGTCAGTATGCCCTGGCTGATCTTAAGGATCATAATGGAAGATAAAGGAGAGAGAATTTATTGCCTAGGACTCAAAGCACATAGAGTTTTATAGATCAATAAGAACATCCTGAGTTATGCCCAGGGGCAAAAAGGAAGCCAGTACAGACTTCAAAGACCTTGTGTAATATATTCCTTATGGCAAATATTACAGATTAGGCAAAGCAATGTTCTGCACAAGCCATCAAATCTGACTAGAATGAGAACAGACTATACATTGTATAAGCCTATTTTGGAAACTACAAGGATAACTCAGAGTCTTCACCTTTGAGAACTTATCACAACACCTAACTAATGATAGCAAAATATATTTCAAGTCTGGGAACTCATTCTGAGCTAAGCATCAAGAAACACCTTTGGATTCTGAAGTTCACTGAGGAAGAATAACCAAATTTATCAGGTCAGAATTCCTTCAAGCAAATTCTAATCTTTCTCAGGATGGCTCAGAAAAAGTGAAAGACAGCAAGCTCTGGTTTGATAAAGAAAGTATAAATCAAATTAACTGACAAACTCTTCAGAAGCCTGCTTACCTTTCAAAGCAGAGAAGCTGACAATCCTGACCAAGGAACTGAAATCACAATATTTTCATATAATATTTGTAACAAGTAGAAAATACAAATAAAATTAAAATAATGTTTACTCTGTGTTTAGTGCACAGAAAAATTAGGTAATCTGTATTACCTTTACTGTGGCAAATTCAGGACCAAACTTTTCCTTTACAAAGGCTGTAAGAGGCTTTTCTTCAGGTCTTCCTTCTCTAAGTGACAAAACCAAGAGATGTACGTGACAAACTTAATGGTTTCATGTAGACTAAGTTTGAAAGGATGATCATTAGCTTTCACTGAAAGCTGAAAAGGTTGAGGCCTAGAAAGCTCCTTGTAGACTCAGCCCTCTAACACTCCAAAGGCCCAGTCATACATGTCTTATTTCAAAGAAAATGGCTCTCAAGGAAACCTCTGGCTTTCTTGAGACTTGTCTAATGTGGGAAAATCTCTCAGCTGGGAAGAGGTGCCCTGACTGGTATACACAAGTACTGTGGATAACTGGAAAATTGTTTCCATGCTTTTAATTACAATGGCTCAGTTCAGCACAGAGACTGTCCTGCAGGGAAGGTGAGATGTGCAAAGATCAGTGTGATCTGTGAATATGAAAAAACATGAAGTAGGACTTGAACATCAACAAGGTTCACTGCTGTTGAGAGAAAAAAACAAAGCTCAAATATTCATGATCTATCTTTGCTTTGGGGTTAGATTAGATGCTCCATGAGAGTGGAACTTGGAGCTTTGTAAGGGGTTAGCAGTGATCCCACTCCTCCATACATTACTCTGCTGAAAGATCTCACTCTGCCTTGCAACATTCTTGTTATTCCAGAACTGGGTTGGGCTAGTCATAATAGATGCAGGCAATCAACTCAACTTCCCCACACACGGCTCTGCCAGTAAAACTCACTTCACCTTGCAACACTCCTGTTTTTCCTGTGTCCTTTAAGCCAAAGCTATCAGTTTGGCATTCACTGTCGATGTCCTTACTCCTGCTGAAATCCAGGATAATTTTCTTCGTGATGCAAGAGGAAAGTGTTGCTAATATAGACAAATGTTCTGCTTGTGACTAGGGTGAAACAAAGTTGTCTTCTCTGAATGACTGAGATTTTGATCCTGGCAATAGATGTAATTAACCTGTGTTCCACTTATGATTTTATTATAGCAATAAAATCCAGTGTGACTTTAGATATCAACTCAGTTACAGAGTATGAGAGACTAACCTTAACATAATACGGGCTTCTGCAAGGCTGTGCTTTTTCCCCAGAAAAAGGGTTCCTTTTTAGTTATTACACTAGAGTTTTCAATGTTGATCACTGTTATTTTATGTAAATTGAAAATCTATAGAGCATTTACCCTGATGCAGACAAGCATTGGCCTACTGGCAACATCTCTGTTTACACTGGTGTTTGTACCTGGGCAATGTAATTTTAGGGAAAATCAGGTAAGTGCATGACACAATAAAATATTGTACCAAAGTAAGGATTATTCTCCCGAAATTTTGGAAAAAGATGTGCATGTTTTCTCTTTGTTTCCTTTATCACATGAAATAATACGTTAAAATACAAGAATGCTCTAGGCAATGTACAAAACTAAAAAAGACTTTGGTGAATGAGCATGGTGAGATGCTATGAATATGGATATGTTTGTTCTAAGGAGCCTAGAGGAGATACTTTTTATGTGTGATGATACAGAAATACGTACTTATAACTCTGCACACCAGGGAGAGAATATTCCCCTAAACCAAGTAATTTCCCTTGCAGTACTCCCTGTTGATCAAAGCTGCATAATTTAAAGCATCTAGAGGCAGCTTTAAATTATTCACAATATTTTTTAAAAATAATCTTAGTATATTGCAGTCAGTATTGGTGTAACTAGCAATCTTCTGTAAGTTCTACAAATTTTTGCATCCTTATCTCAATTTGAGAAGAGAGTACATAACTTTGCATAAATTGGGCAGGAGAGACTCGTTCTAACACACATCAAGCAAAAGTTCCAGGCACACAGGACCATAGGGAATGGCAGGGCAGAGCCGGCAGTCTCTAGGTCTCAGCCTGAATGCTGCTGTGTGCTGGTGCCTAAGAGTTTTCTGATACCCTCAAAAGCCCCAAATAGGAATCCTGCAATTAGTGCATCTAACTCCTCCTTTACTGCAGTCTTCTCTCCTATTGGTGAAAGGTCTTCGCAGCTCATGTAGGGACCCCACCCCTTTTGTGGGTTTTCATTCTGAAGCTATCCACAACTTTACACCTGAATGAATGCCAAACCTCTCTGAATATATAAAGGAAACCTTCAAGAGCAATTTCAGTTACACAGAAGACTCAGAAGGAATAGATTTCATCCAGCTCTGTCAGACAGAGACTGAGCCAGCCATGCTTCTCCCTGCCGTTCACTTCTATGGCTTTCTCCTGGCTTGCATCTTCACGAGAAGCTACTTGGCTTTCAAGAACGATGCCACAGAGATACTTTATTCCCACGTTGTTAAACCCGCTGCGGCGAGCCCAAGCAGCAACAGCACGTTGAATCAAGCTAGGAACGGAGGCAGGCACTACACGAGCACTGGATCCGACCGTAACAGTGAGTATCCCACCGGCGGCACTTCTACCGCAGCCGTGGGCGGCAGCCCCGCCTGGCCCGGCCCCGGCCGCGGCAGCGGGAGCGAAGCCCGTGCCGGAGCCGCGCATCCCGCGGCAGCGCCCCGGCCCCCCCGCCCGAGCGCCGCGCTCCAGAGAACCGGCGCCAGGGGGAAGCAGGGGCCGCGGGGAGATGCTGCTCGTTCCGGGCCGGCATCTGCCTCGCCGGGCGGCCCCCGAGCCAGCCGCCCTCCCACCCCCGTGCTGGGAAGTCCTGTAGGACCGGCTCTCTCGGGCAGGTTACTTCCTGAGGGAGGTTCATCCAGGAATGCCGGGTTCTATGGGTTATCCGGCAGGGAAGCGAGATAAAGAAAAAGGAGAGGCATTTCCAGAGCGCTCGCTTTTTTGACTCACCTCCCACTGCGGGCAGGGGAGGTGTCTGGGCTACTTTTCAAGTGCAATAAAAAACTCTGAATTTTGTTCCTGCTGTTCAGTTTTACTTCCTGCTGTAGCACTTACCCGCTTAACACCTCCAGCAAAAGTAAACAAATCAGCTCGTAATTTACCTATGATCTCTGCTCTAACTTGACTTTTTTATATCCAGCCTTTTCCTTCTGAGTTTTATGTATATACGTCAGATACGTGGGGATCTGGAAACCTGCTGACTTTATCTGTTCCCTCTCCACCTTAAAATAAAAGAAATCCAGATAGAGAAACATACACACACACCCCAACCCACCCACAGTTACTTGATAAAAATAGATTCATCCCTGGAAAGTGAAGGCAACAAGTGACACTGATACCTTTCAGCTAAACCAGGTGTGTCAGCTTCTATGAATGCTACAGGTTTAAATGCACAGGAAACATCTCATCATTATGAGATTACTGGAACAGCCCAGTAGGTATTCATTGTCACTGAGCTGTCACTGGTGAAAAGCTGAGCCAGGGAAGACAGAAAAACAGAGGGAAAGACAAACTCAGATCTGTGGCCGGCTGCTTCCAGGTACATTCCTGAGTGCAGCTGCAGGAAGGCAAGCTTGAATCTTTTCTGCAAAGCAAGCAGTAGAGCAGCCCTGTCAATAGTCCCTGGGATCAGCCTGCAGATTTATAGTCCCTCTGCCTGCCCACCCTGAGACACAGAGGACAGAGTGAAGCAATCTTAACGCAGTGCCTCAGTTCAGAACTTGCTTCCAAAAATCCAAGTAGAAACAGAAGCAGCCTGTAGCTGTGATATGTAGATGTACCTTCAAAGCCTTTTATGATTCACTCTGAAATGTTTCTAGTAATTACTTCTATTTTAAAAGCGTTAGTTAATTGCACTGTGTGTAGAATCTGTGCCGTAATTGTCCTTCGGAAAGAGGGAGAGCACAGCCAGTAAAGATTGCTTATTAAAATTAAGCACACTGTGGGCGTTTATTTCAAAGTGTAATTACTGAAATAAACAGTTGTGTTTATTGCAGGGTGCAGAGCTGCACATACAGACGGGTACAAACATGCCTGTATGAGAAACTCTGCATGTTGATTCTGTCAGCTGCCTGAGAGAATTTGCGGGATCCTCTATGTTACATATAATATACAGACTACTACAGTTACAAAGATGGTGTTCTCTTGAGGGCAAAACGACCCCTCTGAAATTGTTACTGCAAATCATTCAAACTTCATAGGCAGAACTCCATTCTGTGGTAACTTCAGCTGTTACCACTTCTGCAGTGTCTGCTTGGTGCCGCAGAGTTCATGGGAGAGTTCAGTCCACTGTAACCATGGAATGAGAAGAAACACACTATTTGAAACTCATTTAAAAGCATTTCAACTGTTTCCAAAGCAGTGCTTTCCCCCTTGCTAATGATCCAACATAATTGTTGTAAACATCACAGAGCAGATTCCCTAGACTGAGAACAAGCAGGAAACATTTCTTCCCTTGGGGCATTTTTTCTCTTCTAAAAGGTATGTCCCTGAGAAGAAGGATAGAGAATAAAATTGCCTCTTCTACCACAACTGCTGAAATGCATGTCATTAGGATTTCTTTATGCTGTGGTATTATCCAGAGATACCATCAGCACTTGAGGCCCTTGTGTTGGGGGACAAAACAGTAAAGAGATGTCCTGTAAAGATTACAGCCTACTTGAACTTCTGCAAAACATACCTGGTTAATGTGAAAATGACTGGTTACGGAAATCACTCCATTCCAAATCTCAGGTTTTGTTGTTCTGTGCATTCTGCAGATCGTGTTCAAGTTGGTTGTCGAGAGCTGAGATCCACCAAGTACATCTCAGATGGCCAGTGCACCAGCATTAACCCCCTGAAAGAACTGGTGTGTGCTGGTGAGTGCCTCCCTTTGCCACTGCTCCCCAACTGGATTGGAGGAGGTTACGGAACCAAGTACTGGAGCAGGCGGAGCTCGCAGGAGTGGAGATGTGTCAATGACAAAACTCGCACTCAGAGGATCCAGCTTCAGTGCCAGGATGGAAGTATAAGAACCTACAAAATCACTGTGGTCACGGCCTGCAAGTGCAAGAGATACACCAGGCAGCATAATGAGTCCAGCCACAACTTTGAGGGCACCTCTCAAGCAAAACCCATCCAGCACCACAAAGAAAGGAAAAGAGCCAGTAAATCCAGCAAGCATAGTACAAGTTAGAAGTCAGACATTCTCTGCTCTCTCATCTCCCTCTCCTTGTGCCAAAATTGAACTCACCTGTAACCATTTGCTTTACCATTCTGACTGCTTAAAGACAAGTCTGCCATTGCTGTGTTCTCAGTTGAACTACATGCTTATTGCTTTGACCAAAATCAAAAGGGGCATTCTCAGCATATGGACCTTTTGGGTGATTTTCCAAACGCTCAAGATGGGGAATAATACAAGCATTCCAAAACCACTTTATAGACTTTTACATTTTCTCCAGCCATGGAAGCAAAGAAAATCTGCCAAGAGCATTCACTGAAGTCAATTTTGTAAAATGATGCTTTGTTGTGTGTTTTCCTGAGAACAATTATCACATCTATTGCCTTTTATATAATGTTTTATGATCTGACAACAGCTTAAAAATACACCACCTTGTATCTGCTTTCAAATTAATTCTAAAAAAAGTGCTTTGCATGCTCATCTTTCTCTTATCTCAGTATACCAAAAATTAAAATATGCATGGCAGCAATCAAAAAGTAAAGCTGAACAAACTATTTATTTGTTGTTGTAATTATTTAATGAGCTTTTATGTATGTTATTTCCCTTCAAAATTTCCTTATGTTTATAGCTTTTCATATGTATCAAAATATTTTCCTATGATTTGGGGCTGGATTAGAACATACGTTTTGTAGATAATGTAAAATAGACATTTTAGTATTCTTGGTATATATATTTTAATTTTGAACGTTCATAGACTTAGGTGTTATTTTGACATAGCAACATAAAAACTGTATTTTTCATTCTTCACCCTGTATTATTTTTGTTTAAAAAGTGTGCAATCAAAAACCGGATATGACTTCCTTTCAAATTCATTAGTTTCTTTTTTTTTTTTACAAAAATAAACACTGCTAAAAAAACTATTGTCTGGCTCTCTGTATGAAAATGCACACATTCTAACCAGTCACAATACTTAAACTTGAAAAAAGGGAGGACATTATTTGTTTTTAAAAAGTCTATCCATGAAATTTAAAATTGAAATAATCTTGCTGGGTGTAAAAATCTTATATGGCCATTTAACAGATGGTGCTTATTAATGGTCCTAGACAGGTTCTTATTTAGCAATTCTCAAGCTCTTCATTTCAGAAGAAGTGACTATTTGAAAAATTTTACAAGCTAGCGAGACACTACAATTTTTTTTCTTTTCATTAGTAATGATCAAGTCAGAATAATGGTATAAATTATATATGGTTCAATTTTTTCCATAGAACCAATGGATATTTGCACATTTATCCACAAATTCTTATAGAATGTATCAGAAAATTCATAATTAATCTACCTTCCAACACATAGTGCATGCATCACCTGTTCTTAATCTTTCAAGCTATATTTAAACACTATGGGCAAGATTTCCTCATGGGATTCTGCTGTTCTTAAATCATTAACTTTTACAATCCATTTGCACCCAAAGTAAAAATTACTCAAGAGGAGATTAATGAAAAATTTGCCTGATAAGGTCTCACCCAAGTTCTCTTTGACCTTCTTTTTATCTCATCCTATTTTGCATTTTAATTCCAAAGAATTTCTTGGCAGACATCTTGGTCATTAATGCAGAACTCTTTGACAATCACTGCTGCTGCCTGACTTGACTTACTGAATCCTAAATTTTATTGACAAAATGTAATGATTTTTCCTCAAAGTTACTTTCAAGAATTCACTTTAAAATTTTCCATATGTAAATGAGAGATATACTTCTTAATTCAATTTTAAGTGACACACATGGTAGTACAGTTAAAAATCCCCACTGCATTAATGAACTAGTTTCAAATTCAGTTTTGTGACTATGAAAATATCAAAATGATGAGACAAGAGACCATTTATATTTAAATTCTCTGATCTTAAAGGGGCTTCTTTTAAGCATAAAAGGAGAGATGATGAATAAAGGAGTTAGCAGGGAGAGAACTGAAATGACATTGCTGCTAGGCATATCAGTCCAGCAGACTTAGAGATTTATTATTTTTTTTAACAGACATTATAGTCTCATTCAATCATTTCATGACAGAAAAATTTTTCCCAAATGCCAAACATCTATCTATTTTTAAATTGTTATCCAGCTACTTATTCAAGATGATAAAACACGAAAGATTGAGATAATGGACCAAAATTTAACCAATTTCAATGCAAATAGTCACTAAAAATCAGTAAAGCTGTCCTACCTGTTCTGTGTTTAACTTCTGGAAATGAGAATGGTGACAAATCTGCACATTTCGCTCTTAACTCTTCTGCAGTCAGCGAAGTTGGACTGTAGGAACAAAATACATGCTTAATAGCAGTTTACATTAAGAAATAGAGATAATAACTTCTAGATTGTCTTTTTATGCAGAACTACCCAAAGGGGAATAATCTGACAATCTGCTCAAATGACTGAAATTTTGCTGGATGTGCTACAGAAAGACCACAGGGCCCATCTCTAAGTCTGACATGTTTGAGGGAACATGAGGGAAGCCACAAGGAGCTGTGTGCATCAGCAGCAACTTAACTTTGTGTGCCACCTGAGTTAGCTAAGGTGTCTTCTTTGGCCATGACTGGCCTTTTGTGGGAGAGATCTGCAGGAAAACAGAGCTAGGAAAACATTAATATAGAATTTTCTGAAGGAATAATGTTACTCTGTGATGCAACTTGTAGCCCTGAATGTTTCAACGTGGCCTGTACAATCTGCCCTCTGTTTCATCCTGTTACATGTGGACTCACAGGGTCTATCCAAGGATTCAGACATAGGGCATAATACAAGAACATATAATGAGTTCCTTGTGGAGAATCTCCAACATGCAGAGTTGCAGTGGGTAGGATATGGGCCATTGCTCTTGTGAAGCCAAAATTTCTCAAAGACTCAGTAAAATAATACTGTTTAAACTGAAATGATTTTAACTATGATACATCTTAGGTTCGCTTCAGAGTTAAAAAGGAAAGACAAACATGCTAAAAATTTCGCCTAAAATATTAAGTCAAATAGATACAGGAAATATGTAAATGTTTTGGAAAAGTGCAATGTAGAGGCAGATTAGATAATTTTTTTCATACATTAGACTACATAGACTATAGTCTAGATTTATTACACTAAAAATATATAGAAGTTGACTTTCTCAATGATGTTCAGTCATATAGGCAGATCAGAATTCCAAGGACTTCTTAAAAATAATTTCATAAAAACCTAATAATTTTATAATTTCTCATACTTGCTTCTTTAGAAAACTAAAAGTGAATAAATTAGAAATAATTTGTTAATCTGCCATCATTATTTCATTACTTTTGAGCTGATGAAATCTGCTCCCAGCTAAGGGGTAGATTGTTTTATAATGGGTGGAAATCAATTTTCCTTAGACATCACTAGAAACAAACTTAGCCAGATGCTGATTGTTTTGATAGCATGGAGGCACTCAGAGGCACACTTCTTAGAGGCAGTGGTAGATAGTATGTGTCATTAAGACATTTATCAACTGTGGAAGTCATAAGGGCCTGACATTTGCAATCTAGACTAGAAAGGCCCTTGAGAAGTTTATTTATTCAGTTATTTAATAATAGTAACAAATCTGTTGCTCTCTCCTTTCCAGCAGCCTTGGAATCAAACCCACCCAATCCAAGCTTAGTCATTTGTTTGGAAATAAAGCAGACATTTGAATAACACCCTTCAAAATACCTAACAGATTTCTGCTAGTAAATCACTTCAGTCCTTCTAACCTTGACCTTTATATCCTTCCTGAAGAAGTACAACATTAATCAAGAAAGGACTGTTCAATACATTCCACTGTGAGAGCCTTGTTGCTGCAGTATTAACCTGGAGGTGTTCAGTTGAAAATTATAAGGAATCCTTAGAGTTGGAAGGTATCCTATTCTCATGATGCATTTCCTTTCCCGTAGGCCAGGCAAGGGGCTTTGATTTTAAGTTCATTGACATACATATAAACATGGCTTCAGGCTAAACCTGAAAATTCTCTAGAGATTTATGAGTTAAGCAGACATTCTGTCACTGGATTTGTTAATTTTGCCTGAACGTCGCCCCCACAACAAAAAACCTGCCCATGCATCTTTTGAAAGACATCCAGCCTTTCAGCTCACTCCTTCTATGAGTTATGTGGGCTGACACACCAGAAAAGTGTGATTTACAAAAGGTATTGCCTGCCACTGAGTTAATAATCAAACAACCTCACTCAATACTTCCATGACAAGAAAATACACTTAATTTTTAATTAATGCTTATTGAACAACAAGCCATGAAAATGACTTGTCTATACTATTTGCTGAAAGAAATCTCTACAAATACTGGACTCTAAGTCCATTTTGAGAGTTTGCATTTTCTTATCTCTCTTTAGTTTGACATGACAGTGAAAGAGGTGATGTTACATTACTTGAAGTTCAGGCCTTCTTAATGTTTTTTAACAACCACAAAGAAATACAGAGGATGTCTTAACAGAAATGAAAATCTGGACAGCTTCTTTAATAGGGATGTTTGTGGAATATGGTACTTCTTGAATGTAATGGAAAATAAAACTCAAAAAAAAGAAGTCAGCTATCAGAAAAGAGGCCTAAATCAAAATCCCTTAAAATGATAATATAGTTCTGTTTACTAAACTGCAATGGTAACTCCTTTCAAAAAGTGATTTTTACTGCCATCCACTTAAGCAAAAAATACTAAAATTCATACTAAATACTAAAATCCAAAAATGTTTTGAATACTGTCTATTTCTTGTCCCCTGCTCTATTTTAGTAGTTGTACAATGGTGTATAATTATCTCATTGTTTAAACCCTTAGCTGTTCTGAACTATATTACTACAGTACACTTGCTTTTTGATACATAACTATGTTAAATCTCATTTTAGAATGTCTGGATGCCTTATTTTTTAGTTTTGACTACTGAGAGGAAAAGCAGTGCTCTGACTTGGCTTAGGAGTTCCACATTTGATTTGTTTTGCTAGCCCCACTGAGAAGTGACTTAGCGAGGAAGCTGTAAAGCAACTTAGTAAAAGCATAAACCATTTTGTAAATTCTGATGCTTGGTTGGCTAAAGAAGAGCATCCAGGCACAGTCATTAAAGTCCTTTTATATAAAACAGTGGAGTGCTGAGAGAGACAGCCTAAGGAGAAAAGAACTTGCCTGGCCCTACCACAAGAACGGCCACTGAGAAATGGAGCGACTACGCAAAGCTTTAAAACGCTCTGTAGCACAAAGACTTCGTTTTAATTGCAGCTGAAGCAAGTTTAAACATCTGTTGCTTGTTAGAGGATTATTTTATTTATTTCCTTATTTATTTATTCATTTACTTTGGGATGGGTTGGAGAAAGCCATTTTAGATTCCCTATGGCCATTAAGTTGGGATGGAGAACAGAGGTCTCAATATTTCTAAAACATAAAGCTGCAAAAATTTTGGTTTTATCAAGGAACACTTGCTTTTGGTGTTTGGTTTTTTATTTTGTTTTGTTTTTTTGGGGTTTTTTTGGTGTGTTTTTTTTTTTTCTTCATTGAAAAAGCCTGCTGAAACTTTTGCTTTTGTGCATCTTAAATGCAATTTTTAGGACAGTAGCCAGAAGAGCTTATAGCACCTGAGAACTGCTTGTATCACTGCACTGCATCTTTTGTTTTCAGATATTGAAATGTCTGAACCTGAGTATGTCTAGAAGAGGAGAAAGAACAAAAGATGGATCAAAAAAAGGAAACAAAATGGCTTGTGGAGGACAGTATGTGATGTGTGTACTTAATTTTCTTCTGGTCCTCACAAATTTTCATGAGATTTCAAAAGACTTGCTCCATCTGCAGATTGCCAAGCCCAACAGCTCATGAGCATTGCTACCCCTGGGATGTAGCAGACTGTCAAGTCTAAATACATGTGGTAGAAACACATTTCTGACTGTCTCTATGTCTTCACTTCTCATGCAAAGGGAAGAATGCACAGCACAGTGTGCCTGTGCCATTCCACACTGAACCAGGGAAGTCAGGGAGGCTTTAGAATCTGCCATGTTCACAGAAATACACATTCCACTGCACTGTTCATATCTTCTGGTGAGTGACCACAGCCTCCTGTTTCTGAGGAGAATTAATACTGCCTAAGCTGACAAGATTCAAGTACAGGTTTCTTAGAAACCTTAGAAACCTCTCAGTCTGCCACACACCTGGACTTCCTTGTTGAATTTGGCTCAAAATCCTGCTTACCATCTACATAAAATATATCAAATATCATATAGATGTATATAATTACAGTAATCTGATTTTGTGAACAAGATCATCAAGAATACATTAGTGAGTTATCCATAAAACTTCTTCTAGTTGTTCTGCAACTATTGTCCCCGTATTTTCTTTTGATCCTTTTGTAATCAGTTATGAATCTTGACATATCTCCCAGAAGAAAATGCTTGCAACACCTTTTGCCAAGAATAAAGTAAATATTAAGGATTTCCATTTTTATTTGCTTAATTAAATACTTCTTGGCATATGTCTTCCATAAAAGCCTGCATTAGACAGACCATTCAAGCCACTGTCTGAATCTCAAGAACATAGTACTTTGTGGTACTCTTTATCTACTCAAATAGTGCAGTCCCTTGCAAATCTGTTTGTTTCTGCCCTTTCCTTTGAAACTTCTGGCTCTAGCAAAATCAAATCCTTTTTCCCATGGTGTATCAATGACCAGGCTCATTTCTTCCCAGTATTTAAGTGAGTTGTCCCACAATTTTTTTCCATACACACACCACACACACACACACACACACACACACACACACACACACACACACACACACACACACACACATAAGGATGTATCACTTAATCCATTTTCTGAAGCATTCAGTACTGAAGAAAACAACATTTGAAAAAAACCACAATTGTATTGGCATAGGTAAGTGCCAGGAAGAATTTTTAAAGTAAAATGAGTGGGACTGCACTACTCAGAAAAAACAGTAGCAGGATACAGAGCATTTTTCATTAAGTAGTTGGTTTGCATCCAGCTAGATTAGTATGTTGGAAAATGGTTAATCTTTGATGGTTGCTCAGCAGTGTATGTTAAATAAGCTGAGTCTCTTCATAATTGTTGGATGACAGGCAGCCACATTGCTGCAGTTGGGAAAAATCTGTAGCCTTGATCTTTCTAAAACTGAACAGGATCAAAGGAGTGACCCTTTCCAATCTGACATTTTCATGCCAGAACTGCACAAGTCAGAAAAGGATGAGGCAAAAGATCAGAACAAGACTACTGTTTTTAGGGACTATCATCCTGCATGGTTTGCTCACTATAAAGCAACTGTTTGGAAAGAGAAAAAAGATTCACAAACCTTACTACAAGGCAGACTGCATTTTAAGGCACTTCCCTTACCAACTACCAAGAGGGTTAGAAATTACAATAAAAACTCAAAAGGAGAAAAATAACTACTTGCACATTATTGTCTTGTCTAATGTATACCATATAAACAGGCAATGAAGGCTAAGTCCAGTTTTTGTGTTGGGTAGTACCTTGTCTTGCCTGCTGCAATTTCAATCCCTGATGGAATGGTTAGGAGCAGTCTTCATTTACTGAGTAAAAACTGACATGGATGGAATCTCTTCTTTATGAACTCTGGCAAACTAACTTCATCTTTATTCCTTAGACTAGGGCCAATGAATAACATTCCTGGTATTCTTGAAGTAAGGACCTTATTAACATGACAAGAGATGCAGAAAGAATGCTTTCAGTGTGGTGATAAATTGTAAAGCTTGAACACCTATGCACACCAAACCTGCAAATTTTCATTGGTGTTATTTGATTCTCTCCATCACTTGAAGTCTGGGGAACTGTTTCTTATTCTTTCACAAACATTCCATGGAAATAACACAGACGATGGTAAAGAATAAAACACAGCACAATAATATAGACACACCCAAATTAAAACAAAGATTCAAGAGCCATGAAAATCCCAACTTTTTTCCAAATCTAACTTCAACACATATGTATTTTCTAATGTTTCATTACATCATTCTATATCACTGGCCTCTTGACACCAGTGGCTCAACACCACTTAACCAAGTGCATAGACTATCTCTGCTTTGAACGGTCTTGGGAAAAGGAAATTGCCATTAGTCTTTCCTCAGAGGTAACTGTTTCTTCAGTCATGACTGGACATCTGTCAAAATTAAACATTTCTTTCTTTACTGCCATGATAGGGCACTATCCTAATGGCTGGTGCTGGCTCTTACATCACAGTGACAGTGCAAACCAGCCATGGGGATTTCCATCCCTCAACCTGCATGTCTTCGTTCGTGCCACCATCCAGGGCACTCAGGCAGCCAAAGACCCTAAACCACAGTTCCTACACACAGCACAATACATGGTGATGCTAAAGCTGAGCAGAGGGGCCTACCCAAACCTGGCATTACTGAACATCTGACCAGCACTCCAAGAATCTACAAAGACCCCTCCAAAGCCAAGTGTTTAAGACTAGTCAACTGTTTTGAATGAAAAATTACAAGGCCTCCATCTTATTGCCTGCTTGCCAGAGCACCCCCAAAGCAGTCTTTTTTCAAGTCTTTAACCTTTCTGAATTTCACAAATTCTCCTGCAGTCAGGGAATTTCACTCTCATGAATTATTGGATTACATACTACAGGGTAATTCTCTTATCTTTAAATTCTTT
Source organism: Notiomystis cincta (assembly GCA_013398075.1). Classification (NCBI taxonomy): domain Eukaryota; kingdom Metazoa; phylum Chordata; class Aves; order Passeriformes; family Notiomystidae; genus Notiomystis; species Notiomystis cincta. The sequence goes on from VZRX01004871.1 coordinate 178,747, forward strand.
TACTTTGTGTACACAAAATACCAATTAGCTCCTGAAATAACCTTCCATATCCCAGAGGCCTAGAGGATTATCAGGTAGAGAATGGATAAACACTTCAGGGGAAATAAAATATTTTAGGGTGAAGCTTTAAAATGTGTGCCAAACATCAAATTCAATGTTTGTCAATTTTTTTTCCTAGCACTTGCACAGAACACAAGCAAGATGCTTCCTCTGCATCAAGTATTCATAGAAGAAATTTAGCTACCACAACCATGTAAAACAATGCCAAAGATGTTTGCACGTGTAAAGCACACAGGATGCAACAGGTGAAATGCAATGCATGTTTTTCAACATACCTACAATGACATGCAAACATGAAAACACTCCTCTGTCTTCAAAGACCACATTTCCTTTACATTTCTACCATTAATATTGACAACTCAGCTATTAAAAAAATATATTTTGCAGAACTGCCTATGAAGGAAATAGCACTTAGAATTCTCCTTAGAGATCTGATCTATAGGTGGCTCTATGCACACTATATTTAAGGCATGTAAGCACTCTTTGATATTTGATAGTCAACATTCTCATCATTTAAGTTATGCATGTGTGTAACTCCCTTGCTGTACATGTTGTTTTGATCTCAGTTCCACATACCAATAGGAGCAGATCAATAGCACAACACTTTATCTAAGTATTCCACACATCTATAGCATCTTTCATCAAAGAATCTCAGACCAAGAAATAACCCTTTGCAGTCATATTTGTAAAAATACAAATAAAAATATATGCTAATGTGAAATAAGATAAGATTTCCCTGAAGGTGCTAAATATGCTTTGGAGAGAAAATATTTATGCCTTTTTCAACACTGCCCTATCTATTATACTGCCTCAAGCTCTCTGTTCCCTATGACACGATATTGATTTGGAAACCACTGTCACCACAGAGCAAATACTTTGAGGCAGCTGCTGTGCAACAAAGACTGAAATAGTGAAGATGAAAGTCAGTCTAAAGGGACCATGTGGAGGTTTGATCAGCCCTCAGATTCAGGCAATAGCTAGAAAATGGTGAAGACCATAAAATAAAATTGTCACACGATTATTTTTTCTAATGATCAATCAGAACTGAAGTAAAATAAAATATCTGGAAACAATAAGCATGCTTTCCATGAAGCCTAAGACTTTGAGACCTTGTGCAAAGTGCTACAAATAGGAACAGACATGCAAGATTAAAACTGAAATTCTATCTTTTGGGGGACTTTCTAATCTCTCTAGATAGGCAAAGAACCTGTGTCTATTTCTGTAAACACTGACTTGAAGAATTAGAGAGAGTTATTGGTGACTTCAGGAGAGGCAAGACTGTTATCCTACTTGAACAGAAAAATTGTCTGAAGAGAACTGGCATTCCACTTCCTTCCTTACAGCTCTGGATGTTCATTTTATGGCTTGCCACCACTGAAGTTATAATTTATATATCTGGATAAAATTAGTGAAATACAATCCTGCAAACACAAGGTTCTGGTTAAAAGTCTGCACAACTGCTCAGAGTGCTACAGATACCATGTTAGCTTCAGGAAGGGCTCTCACAAATATTTTTAGCTTTATGTTGTCTTTTAGAGATCTTGTATCTTCACAGCAGGAAATATTGTGGGGGTTTTTGTAATTTTTCTTTTACAATTTAACTTGCAAAATATTCCTTGATTGCAGGCATTTCCCTTTAAAACACAATAATGAACCTTGCTGCTTGTCAGGAAAAGACAAATTCTTCTTTATTTTGCCTGCATTAAAAATAAAATGCTTCAAGACCTTAAAGATTAATTTGAAAAAAGGATAATTTCTCAGTTATATCACATCTACAGAAGACTCAACTGCAATTTTAAATTAAGAAGTTTTATTCTTTCACTAATTTTTTCCACAAAAACCTTTCAGAATGATATCTACCACTCCCATAACTTACTGTTCTCTGAGAACTCTCTTATGAGTTTCAGTCATAGAAACAGATTATTTTTTCCCCCAACAGTCAAATTGCCAGGTGAATTTTACTACTGTAATTTGATTCCAATTCGTACATATCTTCTTCCTTCAATTAAAAAAAAAAAAAGGAAAGAAAAAAATTCCTACTTTTCAAACATATGATTGGCATATTTACTGCATAATTGCAAACTACAACTGTGGTTTCAGATGTTAAAGCCCTGCACAGAAATGATTGATTAGCCTGCTCTTTACTTGCTTTGAGGTAAATGTTGCCTCTGTGTCTTTTATCCAGTCAAAAAGTTTGCAAAATTGTTCTTTCAATATGTGTGAATTTACATTTTACTCACTTCCAGTGTTTATATATAAGCATGCATATGTATATGCACAGCAACTAAAATATTAGATTGATTCAATACAAAATGTATAATGGAATGGAACTGAAGATAAATTATGTATTCACAAAGTGTCACTGCATTCACAAAGTGCTTCACTGGATGTTACTAACAAATGAATATTAAAAAAATGTAAACTCCTAAATCCCAGTTTTCTTAACCCATGGTAAAACATAATATAAATAGATAAATAAGCTAAATATGCTCTTCCTTCCATATAATTGTCTAAGAAAACAGAAGAAAAAAAGGAAAAATAGCAGTGGCAAGTTCAGTATAACCAAGACTCCAAGAATCTGACAGGCTTTTGGAAAAATTACCAGGTGCTATCAACACAAGAAAAGAATCTTTTGACTCCACAGGGACTGTGGAAAGCATGAAAACTTCTGAAGCATTTGATATTCAACTGTGGCCAAAAGCAGCTTCAAAGTGCTTTTTGGCTGGATTGTAAAATCTTACCATAATATACAACAGATTTGATGACACTGAATTCTGCATCCACCAAAGTCCATCCATCAAATATAATTTATTCTGGAATGATCAAGTGTAATATCCCTGGTATTGTAAGGAAAATGGACTTCAGAACAAGAACAGAACCAAACTGGCACATACTCTTTCTTCCTTCCCAGAAGAAGTTAATATTAATGAATGAAATGAAATGGGGAAACACCAGCTGGACAAGAGAGAAGGCACTGGGCACAACAGACTGTGGGTGTAGGTGAAGACACATAAAACCACGATGTCAAGAAAGAAGGAGAAAATAGTTCTGGAGGCTGTTTTGGTGTTGGGAATGTCTTACCTACCTGCTCCTCAGAACTCATGTACAGTGTGAGAAGCCATGGAACTAAAAAGAACTTACTTTGTTCCTTAGAGAAAGGCAAACAAGATGTGGGGTTTTTATGAATGAATGCATGGAGACTTGAGACAGGAATTCAGAATATGTTACACTGAAAAAAATGAAAAAATGGGAATGCTGCAGAATAAGCTGCCATGAACACATTTGTACAGATCTGCTGCAAGAAAGGATTAGACCCCAAGATGATTGTGGATACTGGAGGTGCCTAGCTTAAGAGGTGCCTAGTTTAATTTTGGGCATCTCAAAATAATGAAGTGATGCTGACTCACACTACAAACTTGGAAGTCCCGAAAAGAGACAACAGACAAATATATGTCATCAGTCAGGAATCAGGTAGTGAAATACTTTCCAAGAAAAGAAAATAAAAGACCCACTAAAAAGAACATAAACAGTTTGATGTAGTTAATGGATTTTAAAAAAAAAATCCCACATGCTAAACTGTCTGGAAGACAATGAGACCAACACTCTTTGGGAGGAAGGCAGTTCAATTTGTAGCTAATTCCTTTTCTGGTGAAGTCTCCATTCCAAAAATTATTTGGCAGCCTGTATAAGTCATACATTTTTCTCTTTTTTACGTACCATTTCATTCAGTGCCCATGACAATACATTCTTTCCTTACAGAAGCTTTTGAGACATCATTATTTAGACGGCTCACCTGTATGTTTTCATTTAAAATGCTTGACATCAGTCCTTCTCATGTTTCTCTGCATGGTACAAGCTGATGTGATTTTTGTTCATTCCCAGAACTGTCAAGACATTTCTGCATGTAAAGTGCCTGGGTTGTCCATAACTTTCCTGCTACTGTAGGTATCAAGAATACCTCTGAAGTCTTGCCTTTGCTAGGAGGGATCACTTCACTCCTATTGTATGACTCCTACTTATGATGCCTCTGCAAGCTCACATGATCATTTCACTCCAGTCCAAAGCTGGCACATAAACTTTCATGCTTACTCCTCAGAAAGGTCTCTGTATGTGTTTTTCTTAGGTGTCTCTTAACACAGCTAAGAGAAACCTGAAAAGCTGTAAATGAGCTATCTTCTCAAAGATATAAAGAAATTTTGCAGACTCTAAAGACTTTGGTCATTTGAGGATAGCCTGCATATAACACACTGAATTTTTCCTAAAATAATGTCGAACAGGCAAGGGCCAGGAGTACCGCCACCTTCAAGCTTGGATGACTGAGTTAAGGAGTCTAACTTACCAAGTACAAACTCAGCTCTGTCACTAATAAGTGCTGATATAAACAAAAGCTAGAAGCAATCCTCTTCTCAACCCTCCTTTCCTCATTTTGCTTTGGGAGCTACTTTCAAGCACTCTTTACTGTTGGCCTATCGTTTGACGCTTCCCTGACCTTGACCTGCACGCACTGGCTTGGCTTCCTGGCTTGCCCTGGGACCTGCCACGTCACTGGGGTCTTGACAGGTGATCACCAGACTGTGCCTCCTCTGCCATTTATTTGGTATCCACCCTGGGAATTTTCCAAACAACACGTCTCAGCCATCACTGCTTGCAGCAACATCATGAGACGAGCTGGAACACCCCAGCTCCTCCCAGTGAATTGGTTACCACTGTGTTCTACCTGGGGGTGCTGGCTGATAGCGGCTGAACATGAGCCAGGTGGCCAAGGCCAATGGCATCCTGGCTTGTATCAGAAATAGTGTGGCCAGCAGGACCAGAAGAGTGGTAATCTTGCTGTACTTGGCTCCAGTGAGGCCACATCTGGAGTGCTGTGTCCAGTTTTGGGCCCCTCACTTCAAAAAAGACATTGAGGTGCTGGAGCACGTCCGGAGAGAGGCAATGGGCTGGGGAAGGGTCTGGAGCACAAGTCCTGTGAGGAGAGGCTGAGGGAGCTGGGGTGTTTAGCTTGGAGAAAAGGAGTTGCTCTCTGCCACTGCCTGAAAGGAGCCTGGAGTCAGGTGGGGCTCAGTCTCTTCTCCCAGGGGGCAAGGGACAGAACAAAAGGAGATAGCCTCAAGTTGCACCAGGAAAGGTTAATGTTGGATATTAGGAAAAATGACTTCACTGAAAAGGCTGACATTAGAACAGGATGCCCANNNNAGGATGCCCAGGGAAGTAGTGGAGTTGTGATACCTGGAAGTGTTCAAAAGGTATGTGGATGTAGCACTTGGGAAATGTAGTTTAACAGTGAATAGGGCCATGCTGGGTTAACGATTGGACTCAAGGACTTAAAGAGATCTTCCAACCTTAACAATTCCATTATGATCCTATTTCAATGTCCCCCTCCTACGATGAGGGGAAACAATCACCACATTTCAGCAGGTGTGCCCAGCCAGCCTCTTAGGCTCTCAGGAAGATGCAGGGCCCATGGTTCGTCCCGCTTTTCCCTCGCCGCCACAGGGGCTGTGCTTTTCCCCCCACTGGGACAGGACCCCGGCCCCGCTCCGCGGCTCCCTCCGCTCCCAGCGGGAAGGGACAGG
>VZRX01004871.1:184614-257093 GCA_013398075.1 Notiomystis cincta
CCGCGCCCGGCGGAGTGTCGGTGTCGGCCGTGCTGCCGGCGGGCGGGAGCGGGGAGCGCCTGGGCGGTACCACCCCCAAGCAGTTCTGCGCCGTGCAGGGGAGGCCGCTCGTCAGCTACGCGGTGCGGGCCATGGAGAGGTAAAGAGCCCGGCGCCGCTCGGCTCCCGACCGCGCCCCGCGGCTCCTGCCGGCCATCGCCGTGCCCTGGGCCCCGGAGAGCCGCAGGCAGCCCCCGCTGCCCTCGTCTCAGGCCCTGGGCACCCCCGGCGGGTGTAGTTTGCGTTGAAGTGTCTTTCCGTCCCTCCCTGCCCGGTCGGACCGGGGAAGAAACGCGGTGTGTCTGGGCCCCCTCACCGGGAAGAAGCCCCGGGTGGGACCTGGGCGCTGCCGCCACCCCAGCCTGGCTCCAGCGCCGCCAGCCCGGGGTGATCCGCCCTCCTTCCCCAGCCCTGCCCGCGCTCCGAGGCTGGGCCGCACTCGTTGCTCCTGGAGAGCCTCTGTTCAAGGCCCCTCAGCCCCGAAGCTCGAGGGTCTGAGTAGCTGCAGTGAGCGTGCCGCAGCTCTTGGGGACGGTCACAGGACTGTCCATCAGCCCTGAAAGGGGATCTCTTCTGCCATTGCCACTGGAGATGGTCTTTGTAATGTCCAAAGGCCTCGAAAAAGGATGTGCTTCTCTTGGTGGGATTAATAAACTCACTGGTGTACAGCACTGCATTATGCTCCACTATTGTCCATGGTAAAACACCTCGCATCAGCCAGGAGTTTAAAGCAAACATGTTTCAGTTATTGTTGCTGGACTAGAAGCTGATGGCTTATGTAGTGTGAAGGTGCACGTGCAACTTTCCCATGTTTGTGTTGTGATACCACAAGGAGTAATGGGTACAAATTGAAAGACGGAAACTTAATTTAGATATTAGGAAGAAATTTTTTACTGTGAGGATGGAGAAGCACTGCAACAGGTTTCCCAGGGCAGTTGTGGGTGCCCCAAGCCAGGTAGCCTTCAAGGCCAGGTTGGATAAGGCCTTGAGCAATCTGGTCTAGTGGGAAATGTTCCTGCCCGTGGCAGGGGGGTTGGGGCTAAATGATCTTTAGGGTTCTTTCCAACCCTTAACATTCCATGATTCTATGTTGGAGCAAAGGATTAAAGTAATGGGATTTCTTAGCAGCCAAGCTTTTCCTTTCCATAAGGCTGTTGAGTTCTAGGCATGTGACTGACAGTTAATATATTATTGTCAAATGTTAACATAATGTAAGTCTCGTGTCTAGTGTCACAGGTAGGAGCAGAGTGTCAAGGAGGGAACCCTGGATGTGTTGCAGTAACCTGGAGGAAAACAAACCTTTAGATTTTTAGAGAGAATAAATGGGGAGTAGTGGAGATTAGTGAAAAAATAAAATTGTCAGCATCTCCCAAAGTTCTTAAAACATGGAAACTTGTACAACTTCAAAATTGGGACTTTTTTTTTCTATTCCCACCCAGAGAGGCTTCCCTCAGGTCATTTATTACTTTATGAAAGAAATACTGCTTGTTTTCTTTATTTAATTTTCAACAGCAGCCAGTTGCAAAGCTAAGCACATCAGTAAGCAAAGCATCCAATCCAAAGCTTGCCACAGCTGTAATTTCTGCCAGAATGTCATGGGAATCTACAGAGAAGAATTATATCCTCACTCAGTGTATTGGAGACCTGGAAAAGAGAACAGAGTGAGATTTGGGAGGGAAATGTTACGCATTTAAAAAAAAATAGAATCTTTATTTTTACTGCCAGTAAGCTCTGAGAAAATAGCCATACTTTGAGCAACAAATATATTTGTCCTAAAGCTACAACAATTTAGAATGTTGATTTCTAGTTGTACAGTTCAGCCAAGTTGGTTGTGAGAGTAACAGCTTGGTGGTTTTGCTTAGGAGTGCAATAACCCCTGCCAGTGCTCTGGGAGGCAGAGCTTCCTGCCACCTCTGCTGAACTGGAGTGTTGACTGGTATAGATGTGTCTGAGGAGTTGGGAACAGATGTACTCCAAAGCTTGGGATGGCTTTCATTTTCATCTCAACACTTTTACTTCTGGCTCTGAACATGCTCAGCATGTACCTCGTTCTTACTTTGTGTGAATGTAAGCGCCAACATGTAATGTTGAGGAACTGCAGTTTATCACAAACCTACCCAGACATGGCAGATTTTGTGTTTAGCTTGATACTGTCTTCTCATGTCTGTAGTATACCTGATGTAATTGAATGGGTCATTGACTTATTAGCCTGTAATATCTATCTTCTGTTGAACTGGACATCTCAGCTAATGTGGCAATTTTGGAGCTTTTTAAAATCTGGAAAAGAGATAGCAGTTATACACTCAGAAATACATGAGCAGTTCAAGCATGTGCAGCTGCTTTGCATGTGCTTTTTAAAGATCAGTAGAAAAAGATTTTTATGCTGTTCAGCTGAAAGTCGTGAGACTTTTAAATATCAGTGTGGAAAAGTGGGCAGATGAGACAAGAGCAGACATGAATGGATAAGCAATGCATCCTGTTGTATAGGATAACAGCATGTAGAACACTGGCCTGCCAGTAATAATCACAGATGATACCCTGAGGAAGAGAAGTTGAACAAAACTAGGGTGAGGAGAAATTGTTGGTTTTAATTGCCAGGCCAGTGCAGTGGCACTGGTAGGAAGGTCACACCCTACCCTCGGGCTAAAATTAAAGTGTTTTAGAAAACTTGAATGTCTCTTTTTCCCCTTGGATTTTTTCCTGCTTTTTTTGTACTATGCAAGGCTTTCACAACAAGTTGAACTGATTTAGAATGGCATTCCTTGTTTTTCAATTTTGAATTTTTGCTTCTGTAACACTAGCAGAGTTTTTCTTTCATTTCAGTTTTTTGGTGTATGCATGTTTGTTTAGAATAGAACCTTTTCAATTCTTTTTCTGAGACAGGGAGGAATTTTAGCTCTGTATGCACATGTGCATTAATATTTTACTAAATCTGTAGAGAGGAAAACAAACTAAGGTAAAGATTGATTTTAAAATCGTTGTGGAACAAATAAGCTGCTGCTATTCTTGCTGTGTTCATATTTCACCAGTTGTTGCAAGTACAGTGAGTAGTTATAAAAGAGGAAAGCGGTGTTCATATCTTCAATGGCAGAATTAAAACTTTCCATAAAGGTTTCAGACAGCTTTATTTTCCTTATGGTTGTATCTTTAAACAGGGGGAAGTCTCTTAAAATTCCCTGGGGAAGCTCCCAAAGGAGCACCTCTTTGGAAGTGTCTTGCATAATTATTTGCCAAATATTTTCCTCCATTGACTGATGTGTATTCACTGTCTCTATAGGTCACACAGTTACAGTTTTGTTAAATGGATCTACTCTGATACGTTTTTTTGACAAGTTATCATTAGCTTTTTTTTTAAAATAGCTTATGAGAAAAAAAAAAGTTATAGCAAATTTTATGGAGGTATCTTTTTTATCATGTCTGACTCATAAGGAGCATTTTGTTTCTGGAAAAAATTGAATGGCTTTTGTACATGAGATCCTCCAAACTTTCTTAATATACCATAAAATCTTCCTGCTTCCATTTCTGTACTGTAAGAAATAAATTTGTATTAATATATTTTTTCATATATCAATAAATTAATAACAAAGCTGTTACAGAGCAAAAGGAAGTTAGGCTTGCATTCTGCAAATGCATTTTGTTCTTGAAGCTTCTTTTTCTCATTTGTTTTTTAATAAGATTAGCAAAAGTGATATAATGATTTATCTTGCACCTCTGAAAGTTTCTGTGACAGTGAAAGATCCTGTCTAACACTGCTAAAGCCATCTCAGCAGTGACTGCCTGGTTCTGGCCTTGTTTTGCTCGTCTCAGGAGGTTATATTGAATAGGTTTTTAGTGGCAGAGTGAGAGCTGCAAGAGTGTGAGTATTTAAGCCTTGTATCAGGTTTCAGCACTGGTTTCTGTGTGAGAGAATTGGTAGAGGGTTAAATCTGGGTCACGTTTGTACCTCAGCTTGCCATTTTGGTGATACAGTTTCAAAGTGGGCTTGTTTCATTTCCTCTTCAGCCTGTGTTTTGAAGGAGCAGCTTAATCTGTTGCTGAGTTAATGAGCTGCCCTACTTGCGGTTCGAGCTCAGCTAGTGGAAGTGTACTTCTGTTTGAAATTTAATGGAACAATACTCTTTTCTACTAGACATTAAGTCTATATGTAGGTGACTGTGAGAAGGATAGCTGCAGGAAACAAACATATTGTCCTTTTCTGCCTCATTGTTTGCTTTCTGCCAGTATCGGGGTTCTCCCAAGGCAGTTGTAAAGTGATTGTAACTGGGCTTGTCATTTTGTTTCACTTGGTCAGACTTGATTTTCCACTTTGGAACCACAGCCTACGTTGTATGGAAGCACTAGAGTTGTGTGTTGTTAAAGCACATTGGGGTACAGCACATGTGGTGCTGATTCTGAAGCTTGATCCAATATTACAGTTATAAAATTGAAATGGTGTTTGAAATGGTGTTTTTAAACTGGATTTGAACAGGTCCTGAGAAGATTATTATTTTAGTATGAAATCTTTCTGAAGGAAAGAATGTGACAAATTGAGGGAGGGAAAAAAGATTCATGTACTGCCAGATTGAGTGTATACTGATATCTTTCTACTTCTTTAAAACATTTTGCAACATTTCCATGAACAGGTCTTCCAAAGAGCAAGTAACCTGTGTGGTGTACAGCTCTCATTCATTAAAATTTGTAGCATACTTAGTACTTTCATGAGTTTTAGTGGGACAATACCTAAGCTGTTCTGTATGTAATCAATCTAGAAGATACTTTTATGCTCTTACATGAATATGTTACATCCCTAAATCCCAGCTCTAATTATAGAACGTGGGTCAGGAATGAGTTTGAGGACATAGTCAAGTTTACAAATGTGTTTATGCAGACACAGGGTGGAGCTGTGACCGCATCCTGTCACTTTCTGGTGTATTGTACCACTGGAGGCCTTGAGCCATTCCACCCCCTCTGTGCAGAGATTTATCACAGGCTGGCCAGTACTTGTCTTCTCTTCCCTGCTTCTCAGAAGATGTTCTGTACTACTACCCAGTTGCTTCTTAATCTGTTTCATCTGACTCCAGGAAGGGCAATGTCAGTGCTGTTCTCACACAGCCACAGTGGCTGTGCAGACTATCCAGTTTGTGGGTGCTGTGTAAGGCTCCAGTCTTTCTGCAAATCGAAACGCAGAGCTCTTGTTCTCATTTAGTGTGAAATAGCTCTTCTTGAATTTTGCTTTGTTTGAATGACTCACTCTCAGTATTTAAAAGAACTGAGATGAATCCAGTTAGTTTGCCCTAGTTCCAAGTTGAAGTCATGCAAAGTGCTACATTTTGTAGTTAAATATGAGTATGCCAGAAATCATGAGAGATTTTTTAAACCTTTTGAAGGACCTGTGGTGAGTGACAAGTTGAAATGAAACTTGAAACCACATGACTTCAGATCTTACATTTGAGCAACTTCAATACTTACTATATTGAATATGTTAGTTTGGCTGCATTTTCTGCCTTTGCTAACAGTAAAATGAACATAAAGACAAGTATTTTTCTTTTGAAGAACAGTAATAGCACTTTATTTTATTTTAAATAGTTATTTTACAATTCATTGAAATACTTTTCCATGGAGTATTATTAATTACAACCCCCCACACATAAGATGGAAGCTGCTTTGTTGTTTCATGTAGTTCTAGCAACTGGTTTGTGACACAGATTAATTTTGCTTTTGAAGTAAGGATAGTTCCCAGGCCCTTCTCATGTGTCATTGCAGAAATCAGTATCTTGAGCCTGCATATTTCTGAACTGTGAATTTCGTACTCTTATTTTTCTAACTGGAAATATTTAGTTCTTAGTGCTTTAGTTCTTCTTGTGTCTGCAATATTAGTTTCAGTAGCCTTACTAGTTTTAGTTGAGACAGTGTATTGTGCTTGTTTCTCTTTCCCCCTAGATGGGTGTGTAAGCTACACATGGGTAATTTTAACTCTACATAGGCATTTAGAAAATAAGACACTACAATGGATTTGAATTATGGTACTTCCGTTGTTTTGAAGTACAGTATGCCACATTGACTAGAATTTGTATTCCTAGATACTTTGACAGAAGTATGATTTCAACCTAGCTTCAGTTGTGACTGGTTTTAATCTTGAGGTCTTTGGGTCATTCACTTCCCCCCACACAACCCCTAGTTGTAGAGCTAGACTGATATCAACAGTAAAATCTTGGAGATCTCTAAAAATGTATTTTTGATATGGTATTCTTACCTAGCAGAGCTCTGTTTTTACATTTATCTAGCTTCCTACACCAGAAACTTTTGTGTTTATAAATATATATATTTTTTTCATACTACCAGGATAATGTTTCCGGTCAATATTAAAGTGTTACAGTTTTCATTCATTATCATTCTATTACTGCTCATGCCTGTCTAGATAGTGATCTTTGTTTCAGACTTACTCCCTTTTACACCATGTACTTCACTGGAACATAGAGTATTCCAGGCCACAGGATCTACCAGTTTATTAGAAACTGATTAGCAAACTGTCATTGTTTGATTTAGAAGTTCTGTTTGAAGTTAGGAATGATGCTGGAGTCAAAAATGTTTTGAAGGCTTTTGAAAAGTTATCAGAATGTGCCCCTCTGCAAAGTGGTTGTTGGAAGCAAGTCCCTTTCCAGAAATCCAGTGTTATTGGTATGAATCTTCTGTTATAGCTCTCCCTTAAGGAGTGGAGTACAAAAACATGGGCTTGAGTATATTGAGAGATGCTTTACTTAGCCATCTTGAATTTTTGTTATGAATATCTTTGTTTCATGTATCTTCACTTTTATTTAGTCATTCATATCTACTTTCTCTGGTTTTGTGCTGTTTTTTCTAGGATAGGTTGGATATCTGACATTATTGTGGTGGTCTCTCCTGAAAATATCGAAACAATGAAGACTATCATTGAAAAATATGGCCACAAAAGAGTTACAGTAGTAGAAGGTGGAATAACTCGTCACCGGTCAATACTCAATGGGCTGAAAGTATTTGCAGAGAATGAATTTTCCAGCCATTTGCTGCAGAAGCCAGAAGTAGTGATTATCCATGATGCTGTGAGGCCTTTTGTTGAAGAAGATATTGTTTCAAAAGTGGTTATGGCTGCTAAAGAACATGGGGTATGTACTATACAGCAATGCAACTCTGTAATGTGCTTTAGCAATTTTCTAGCAATTTTATTAATGTGCAATGGGGTTGTTTTGAGTAGAACAAATCCAGTTTCCCTATTATGCAGAGAGGTCAGGTGGGGGAGGCTGACATTTTTAAATGCTGCAGGTATTATTTGCTACAGGGAATAATTACTCCCATAGAGACTGTCAGTAAGAGATTGAATCAATCAGCAATTTGTTAGTTGAAAGGTAGATTATGTAATGATGGTTTACCTTTTCCTCCATGCAGAATTATCACCTAATGCTAGAGCAGTTCTGTTAGTGACTACTAATAATAGCCAAAGAGTTTTAGTTGAATTGCAAACTTTGTGTTTTCATCTCAAACTTATATGGAAATTCTGAATAAGCAGCAGGAGAGCTGTCTCTGTGTCAATGCTAGATTGTTCTAGAACTTGTAAGCATTGCAAACTGCTGGAAAACAGGGTAAGTGGGAAGCCTCCAGCTGTAGGCTGGATATTCTCCTGTTTAATGCTGTATTTGAGGACTAGGATTACTCACAGAAACCAAAAAGATTTCTGAGAAAGTAAGTGATATATGAAAGGGAAGAGTTGGTAGAAATTATGTTATGCAAGTAGAAGGATAGGAGAGGCATGCACTAGCAACAAGAGGAGTTGTTAGGTGAACTAAGTCAGAGATGTAAGAAATCATAACTCAGCCACAGGCTTGCTTGTAAAATTTGCTCTCTTTAATTTGTTCTTGAATCCTCCATTAATAAGATAGCATAATGCTTCCCTGCTTCAAGGACGTGGTTTGAGGTAGAAGTCATTACTGATTGTTTTGGTACCAGAAAACTAGGAAAATGTACCACTGCTTGTCTTTTCCAGAAAATGTGGTAAAAGATAAGCTAATTGACAGGTGGTTCACAACTTTGACAGTGGAATAATGAGTCCAAAGAATGAACTGTGGTGTTTCCTTAGTGCTCCTACACCCATTTTTTTAAAGTTCGTAGTGTGGAAGGGGAATGTATAGCTTGTTAAAATAATTATTATGAAAATCAAATTATGTCAAGTCTCTCAAAACATGATGTTGCAAATGTAAATATATTGAGCCTCTTCCTAGTAGGCCTGTAGTTCTGTAGATAGGCTTAGTAAGAAATGGCAATAAAATAGAAACTCTATAGTTTTCAGTGATACAGAACATAAGTTTCCAGTCATTAAAACTTAAGTTCTGTTAGGTCAAAAACCTTGTTAAAATGCATTCTCATGTAGGACAAATTAGCATTTCAGAATTGATTTTCTGCCAAAGTCTTTAAAATAAATCCTCTTTGTAAATCAGTTTTAAATGTGATTCTTTGAGAGTGGTAGAAGAATGGAGTTAATTGTACTGGTTTGAGGTTGAAATGAGAATAACTTTTCTGAATGTGTTTGTGTTGTCTTTGCATGTTAAGGTATATGTCATTTGAATTTAACTTGTTCACTTTTTTCTTGAAAGTTTTATGACTTTAATATAATATTTTCTCCTGGTTTTCTTTTTAATTGGGTGTAAGGTATTTTCAGTAAAAAAGTAGGGGGACCCAAGGCAATCTCCACTGACCTTCTTAAGTCAGTGTACTGTAGTTCATCTGAACTTCTGATTGGTAAATATTTCCTCACCTGGATCCCTGAAGTATCCTTTGATCTCCTAAAAGTGATTGTGTACATGTATAATAGTCTGTTCTGTTGTATGACATTTGTCTGACGTGGTGATCATTTGCTCTGTGGTGGCTTTCTGTGTTGGCTCAGATTCACTGAATTCAGCGAGGCTGGGCCATCAGAGAGATGTGTGCCTGAGCCTCTAAGAGCTGGGTGCTACTGATATACCTGACAAAGTAATTCAATTAAGGAACATGAGAAGAACTTCATTTTATGTAACAAATTGGAAAACCACCTTCCCAGAGACAGGTGGCTGTCTCCACTTGAGAACTACAGAACTCTGAAGAACTGAATGGAGAGCTATGACCTTCTCAAAGCTGGTGTGCATGGTTTTGAATATCAGAAAAAAATTGATAGAAAGCAGCTATTATGTTTAGTTCTTCCTATGGTCAAATTCTTTGCATATCTAAAAGGATGTCAGTTCTTCAATCTTTCAGTACAAAAAGTAATTACTTCCTGTTGCATTATGTAGAAAGGTACAAAACCTGGCAGAAACATCATATTAAATGACTTGTGTTAATAGGAGTAATGCTGTATTGTTATATGTCTGCATACCATATAGATAACATAATTATGAGAAGCTTTAATGTTCTTTAAAATGGCAATTGATCAAGTAAGTTATTTCACTTCTAGCTGCCAATTGTCAGACAAATAAACTGCTTTATTACACTTACTAATCAGTTTGTTATTTGCCTGTGGGAATAAAAATGTGTACCTTAACCAGAACTAATAAATTATGCCTTAAACCCTCCAAACAACTCCTTGATTATCTCAAAATATTACTTTGTAACCAATTAAATTCCATTTATGTTTTTGGGATAATTTTGCAATTAAAATTATATGTTTCTAGAAACAAATTCTTTACAGCTAGTAAAAGCTGGGAAAAGTGGAAGCTTCTGAAGGCATCAGTCCAAAGCCTCTAGCAATATCTCATTGCCAACAGTGCATTTTAAACAACATAAATAAAATGAAAAATGCTTACATGAAAAAGAAATCAGGAAGGTAGGGGGGAACTTGTCAGTTCTGCTATTGAAAGTTTACAAAAAGAAGGCACATCCAAAGACCTTTTTTTTCTAGTTAACATAAACGAGATTTGAAAGTACAGTATGTTATGTTGAAAGGACTAAGTCAAAATGGCATTCTTAAAAGCTGGTTTCTGGAAGCTGTCTAACATCATTACTTTATTCTGAGCTTTAGCAAGGACCTGAACGGAGCTTACATGCTTAGAGCTGTACAGTGCTGTTCAGTCTTGTGGACTCCTGCTCATAGAGGCTCTCAGTCAAAATAATCCCCCCAGCCAGAAGACACCACGTGTTGTGCTCAGTCTGTTCCTCTCGTGCTGCCATTATCACTCTAACTTTAGTGCAAGGCTGGAGCAGAAAACACGGACTCCTGTGGATCCTGTTCTTGCACCCACTTACTTTGCTATCTGTGGTTGCTGAGTTACACTCGCAAAACTTGGTGGGTGGCATACCAAAACCCACCTCTTTTTCTCCACTGATGGTAAAGAAAGACTTAGGTGGGTTAATTACCTGATCTGGTGTGGTGTACTTGAATGGGGACAGAATGCTGGAGTGGTTCTGCCCCCTCTGACTTTTCTTTGCATTTTTTCTCTTGGAGCAATTATCTTTTTGTTTTCTTATCTCCTCTGGCTTTGCCATATATAGAATATTTTATACATGGTCTTTGTCCTCTTTGTTATATTCAAAGACTCATTTTAGCCAGCTGCAAAAGCTGCATCAGTGACAGACCGTTTTTGATTCATATTTATACACTGGGTCATCTGAAGTTATTGTCTGCCCGTGTTCTCAGAAGTTCTGCTTTCATTGTATGCTTGGTGCTGTGGGGGCCTCTCACTGTCCTGTCAGACCCCTGTGCAAAAACAGACTCGAAAACTGATGACATATTACCCTTACCATCTTGATGTGAATGGAATGAGTTTTGTACTTTAGGAGACTGATTAATGTCAATGTAAAAATAATTATTAATGAATTGTAGGGGTGTTATTTATCAATTTGAGAATAAAATGACATTTTAAGACCTACATGCACTTAGCCTACTGAGGCACATGCAGGACAGGGAGGGGATTAGAGAGTGTCAGTATGGCTTTATCAAGAGCAAGTCCTGTCCAACCAACCTAGTGGCTACATCAATGGAACAAAGAAGAGCTATGGAAGTTGCCTCTCTGGTCTTCCCTAAGGCCGTTGTCACAGTTGTACACGATATCTTTCTCTCTAAATTGGAGAAATAAGGATTTGATGGGTGGATTGTTCAGTGGACAAGGAATTGGTTGGATGGCTGTGTCTAGAGAGTCATGGTTAACACCTCCATGTCCAGGTGGAGATCAGTGACAAGTGGTGTCCCTCGGGGATTCATACTGGGACCAGTACTCTTTAATACCTTCATCATTGACACAGACACGTTGGGATCAGGAGCAAATATATAGATGACACCAAGGTGGGTGGTGTGCTTGATACTCCTGAGGGTTGGATGCCATGCAGAGGGACCTGGACAAGCTCAAGAAGTGTTCCTGTGTGAACTGAGGTTCGACATGACCCAAGTGCAAGCTCCTGCAGCTCGACTGGGGCAATTCCTAATATCAATAAAGGCTGGAGATGAAAGGATTGAGAAGACACTTCAGAAAAGGACTTGGGGTACTTTTGGATGAAAAGCTGGTCATGACCTGGCAGTATGCACTTACAGCCTGAAAGCCAGTTGTGCTCTGGGCCAGAAGTGTGGTCAGCGGAGCCAGGGAGGTGTTTATGTCCCTGTAATCCACTTTTGTGAGAACCCATGTGAAGTACGGCATCCAGTACTGGGGCCCTCAGCACAAGAAAGATGTGGACCTATTGGAGCAGGTCCAGCAGAGGGTCACAGAAATGATCAGATGGATTGAACATCTCCTATGACAAAAGGCTGAGAGAGTTAGGGTAGATTAGCCCGGACAAGAGAGCTGCAGAAAGACCTTATTGTGGCCTCTCAGTGCTTGAAGGGGGCTTATATGAAAGATGGGGGCAAACTCTTTATCAGGATCTGTTGAAATGGGACAAGTGGTAATGATTTTAAACTAAAAAGGAGTAGATTCAGACTAGATTGAGACTTTTTTTACAGTGGGGGTGGTAAAACACAGGAATTTTCCCAGGGAGATGATGGATGCTCCATCCTTTGAAACAGTGAAGGTCTGGTTGAGCAAGGCTCTGAGCAACCAGATTTCATTCAGAGTTTAAGATGTCTCTGCTCATTGCAGCACAGTTGGACTACATGACCCTTAAAGGTCCCTTGCAACCTAAACTATTCTATAATTTTACATTATTGTAAAGATCAGAAGCTCCTTAGTAGCCTCGAATGTGTGAAGAAATGAAGTGTGGTTTTGCTGTTGTACAAAAACCAGTTACACAATGCATATTTTCTTTTTAATGGATAACTATCGAAAGCATCATGATGTTTCCATAGCTTATGGCATTTTTGGTCTCACAGAAATTAAACCTTCTCAGCCAAGTTGTTAATTATTTTCTGTGTTGAATGGAGAACTAATACATTGTTAGTAAATACTTGTAGTCTTAATCCTAAGGAGATGTAATGTTTGATGGTGGAGGGCATTGGTAAGGGGAAAAACAGCTCTGTTGTTTCCCAGTCTCAATTTAAGTGATTTAGATGATTCACTGCATTTGTTACGAAGGACGCAACTCAGCCAACTGAAATACACAAATCACAGACAGAAACTTAAATTATAATCTCCCTTTTTTCTTTGCAGCATTTGTGTGTTGTATTAACAGAACCAGCCTAGTACTAACACAACTACTATTTTTAAAAAGTGGCTTTATCCATCCCCTTTTAACTTCTGGATGTCTACACACATTAATTTTTACCCATTTATTTTCTTTTCAGATAGGGTTTATCCTGAAAATTCTGAACATAGTTTCCTGTGCTTAAGTGGTTGTTGGGGTCATTTTTATGTAATGTCTATAAAGTGTACCTCCTTTAAATTTAGAGAAATGACATATATGGTACTGCTGGTGATTTGAGGCTAGTTAAAATCTATATGCTTTATCTGAGAAAACAATATTATATCTGGGAAATGAAGTAGCCTTTACCAAAGATGTGCCTATTTAGCACTTAGATTTCTCCTTCCTGCAGCAGATAAAAGGTTTAAAGAATAGTTCCTTACAATGAGGGAAATCTTATCTTGTCCAGCATGTGTGAGAAGCTGAATAAAGGCCTCTGATCATTATAGCCACTCCTAGATGATAAGATCTGGAAGAGGTTCTTAGCCATACCTCTCTGACTAAGGATTTTACCCCTTTTCACCAAATATTGCACAGAAAAGAAAGATTATCTGAGTTTTCAAGCAGAAATGTTCCCAGCTGCATTTTGGCTGAGTTTGTGATCTGGGTGGTTGTGGCAAGGACAACACCAGCCCTGCAGGTTTGGTGAAGCTTCTGGAAGCCAACTTGGCCTGTTTCATATGCTGTAATAGTTTGCTGGACTGGTTCTGTGCTTATCCTCCTGTTTCCAAGAAGTAAGTGGGCTGTAGTACAGAAAGAACTAAAATTGCCTTGAGGAGCCTTGGAGCCTGTAGGAGAGAATTCGTGAGGTATCAAATCCACACATACTTGTATTAAAGTCACTGTTTGGGCCACACTGACATGGCAAGGTGTAAGGATCCATTTTACAAGGCCCTTGATAACAGGAAGTGTTAGATGAAGCCTGTATGAAGAGGTGACTTGAAATTTTGAATTTAATGGGCTGTAAGGGAAAGAAACTGGAGTCCAAGGTTTCCTGCACAAGAGAGGCACAAGAAGTTCTGAGAGAAGCAGCTGAGCAAGTTCATGAGGCAAAGACATTTGATAAGCAAGTGCAGAGTTGCTTAGGGCACTGCATGACCACAAACTCCAGTGCCGGTGGGGTTTGGTTGCCCAGGACTATGCGTGGGAAAGAGTTATTAATTAAACATTGCAGTTTTGCATTTGGTTGATTAAATTGTGCAAGAGCCTTCCTACAACAGATTGAGATTTTTTTTTTCTTCTTCATAAAATGATGCAAATCATGTGTTTAATGAGATGCAGTGGATCAGTAGCCTTCACATCAAGATGTTGTTGATTTTGTAATGATGCACGCTATCAGGAGGTAAAATATTCTTCTTAAAGTATAAACTTCTTAAAACCAATTTTAACTCCCATGGCAGTTGCATCAAGATTTGTGCTCTACTGGTGCTAACAATCCAAGTGCTAACTCATCCTTATATTGATTTACTGTAATATGCAAAATCCTTTGTGGCAGAGTGCACGCTCATTGATAGCTTTTTGCAATGTAAATCAGTATTTGGGGAATGGAAGATGTCTTGCTGACTGTAAGCTGTTCTTCATTACTTGTTAATGCAAGGTAATACTATGCAGTCAAAGTAAAATAAACATTCTTGTTAATTTTAGTGGCAAAAATGATTGTTTTCTTGTTTCATTAATTTTTAGAGATGATGTTTTGTTTAAATTTTGCCACCTAGATTTGCAGTATAGCACAAGTTAGAACAAGAAAGTGATGATAGCTCTTCTTAGTGTCAGTTATATTGAATGAATGCCAAAATGTAAAGCTTTAAATGTATGCTTTAAACTGCTTCAAAAATATTGAAAACTGATGGTGGGATACTATCCACGTGATTTGCCTTGAAATATTTGAATTGGTTAGACCAAATTATACATCTTACAGAATCCATATATGTATGTATAATATACAATTATTGCTGACAACTGGAAAGAATAAATAAGTCATAAGAAAGTCTTGAACTCTGCACCAGCATGTGCTGCTCTTTAGGTGGGCGTTGCCATGTGTGGTGTGTATCGTATACTGAATATAGATCTTTAGTAGCATGATACAAACTCTATACCAAACTTTAAAATATTTTTAAAAAAATCTATCTAGAAGGAAAAAACCAACTTATTAAATGAGAGCAAGCTGTTAAACATTTCTAGTTATTGCACTGTGACAGAAAAATAGTTGAATATGTTGACTAAGGTTTTAAGACCTTTTTTGGCTAAGATGACAAAATATATTTTATGTAATGTACTGTACTATTGTATCTATGGAAAACACTAACTTCCTTGACCATTTTTGAATTCTCACAAGGAATGCACAGATAAAGAATGCACTAGAAGAAATGCTATATAATTTGTGTGACACATTAAAAATATATATACTGGTTTAATCCTGAGAACTTTTGTAATTTTATGCTCTTTTGTTTTAAAAATTTATGTCAGTAATTCATGATACAAGAGCAAAATAAATTACATTCTTATGACTTACTTTCATTCTGCTTTTTTAAAAAAAATCCAAATTTAATATGAAGTTAAATGTTCACATAAATGTTGTGTCATTGTTTGCAGTACTACTCTTTTCCTTAGTGCATATGTACTTGGGTTTGCTTCTTTTCCACTTATGGTACATTTTGGAGCTTGTTTTCAGTGTGCTGTGTGTTGAAAAATTGCAGCCTGCGATGCACCTAGTTCTGCATCTTTCCTGTACTTTAAACATATTTTTTTTCCATTTATGTATTCCTATTCTGTCTTTTGGAGGGGAATCTTTTCTATTTTCTCTGAGAAATCATATTTGTTCCACAGGATAACATTTAGAATTTAGCATGTGGTTGATAAAACCAAAACAATATTTACTGATGCTTAGAAGTAAATGTTTTAAATATGAAAGAACAGAAATTATGTAAAAAGGAACGTGTGTGATTTTAATTTTTGAGCAACAGTTGCTATCTTCCTTAGTTTTCTCTAGCTAATTGGGGCTCTGACATGTCTTGATGTACATGTGCTATCCCCAGTTACTCAGATAGTATATTCTGATAAAGGTGACCTCATTAGAAGAAATGTTTTCTTTTTCTTAAACAGTGTCATAAATATACATTACATTTGTTTAAGGCATCCTATGTCTTTGAAGTCATTTCAATGTACAACACAGTGTCAGCTCATTAACATTGGATCAAAGTGTATATTAAATTTCTGATTAAACATCCCCTCTCTTTCAGCTAGGAATAAACACAATTATAACTTCTTCCTTCCTGGTGTTGGTTTAAGATTAACATGTGCCCAATTTTAGTGAGTTTGACTGTTGCTTCTAGCCAGCTGGGTAAACAGACTTTAAGGAAATTAGGTGAAGTTTAGCATACAAGCCTTTTTTTCATAGTGTTCAAAACTCCTTACATGTGTTCTAATTAACCTTCTTTTTGTCTGGCTGATGATTAGGTTTAATATCTGTGTAAGGCTAGGCTTGTTTAACATTTCAACCAGTTCTGTCCTTGGGCAATTAAAAGCTGCCAGTGCAAATGTGTCAAGATAGCTGAAGTTGCACTGACTGGTGATACTGCCTACACAAAATAAATTCTGGTGCTCACTAATGAGAATCAAACATGCCGTACACATAAGGATTGTGAATTTTGTGTTTTATTTTTCTTTTAATTTGTTTTGTTTTGGGGCTGTTTGTTTTTATTGGGGTTTTTGGTTGGTTGGTTGGTTGGTTGGTTGGTTGGTTTGGTTTGGGGGTTTTTTTGTTTGTTTTTTTTGGGGGGGTGTTTGATTTTTTTGGTTTTTTTTTTATTTCCAACAAAATTAAAAATACGGTAATTTAAGAATTATTCTTTTTGTTAAAGAATATACAGGCAGAAGAAACCCTTGCAGAAAGAAGGTAATCCTTCTTCTTTAGACTTAATTTCTAATGGATACCGAGCCCAGGTTGCAGATCATGCTTGTTTGTCAGTAGAAGGAATAGGTAGAAGAAATCCTGGCCCCACCACAGCACAGTTACCCAAGTTATGTCTGTGCTACATGGGAGAGTCTGGGGTGAGTGTGGGTGAAAGTATGCTATGCCCTGGACTCAAATTTCTGTTTCTGCATGCTAATGAGAGTACCTCTACCTTTATTGTGGTGTGCTGTTCTTCACTGATTCATCTTGCTTGTCCTGTAGTCCTGACTGACTCTGTGCTGTATCTGGTCCTTCCAGGGCAGTGTGCAGCTGGTTTGGGGGTCTTTGGGACACGACATTTACAGAATGAGTTATGGGCGCAGATGGTGGCAGGTTTGAGTTGAAACCATGCAGCCAAACTGCTGCCTTGCCTTGCTATCCAGAAAGTAGGTGGGTTCTGGGTGCAGAATGAGGTTATGAACTCCAAGGACTATGTGCAGGCTTGTATCAGTTCAGTTTGAAGCTTGGCTAGTTTGGGCTTGAACAAGTGTTCACACCTAAGTTTAGAAAACGTTGCTCGCATAGTTGAATTGTTGTTTTCAACTGCACTTCTCTATAGGAGTGGTGGCTTATGGTTTGTGTCATGACTTTGTTTCTGCCTCCATCTTGTCCATTGAAATAGAGTAGTTTTGCTAGGATTTCTGTTGATGGGAGAAGGAATACCCTAAATCTGCCATCTCTGTGCTGGAATCATAAAACTTCTCATAGATTAAGACTTCTGTTTACAGAAAAAAAATGTAGCCCTAGATAAGAGCTGGATAAAAAATACAGAAAATAAAAAGCAAAAAAAATCATAAGAAGATATGGTTAAGATATGGTATTTTAATACTATACCTTAAATATGCATTAGAAGCAATTTTCTAATTGCTCTATTTTACAAAAATGGATATTATACACTTTTCTTTTATTAGATACAGAAGAAATCTGAAAAGAACATATATGTGAAATATTTTAATCTTATAATTAAGTTTTTGAATTTTGCTATGAAGATTCTGTTTGATAAATTTGAAATAAGAAATCTTTCAGCAGAGACAATTCTAACTTAAAGGGTAATTACTGCATGTGGCTGAAGTATGTTGATTACTGGAGATACAATTAGTTTGAATGCAAATATCTGAATAGAAATGCAGGTTTCTACCTGTTTCATGTATCAGAGATACTGTGTTTATTTCTGTATTTTTTTCATACTGTAGGTGGCTGTGAATGCCCTTCCTGGAAAGTAGTTTGATCTGTGTAAAAGAATACTTTCCCTGTAGTAACATGTGGAAACAGTTTGATTGAATAAAATGAGAAGAAATTAATCATAGTTATTCTGAGCTTCTTTTGCTGGTTCATAGCCAGACCTAATTTAGACTGAAATCCTTATGAGATTGTAGTGTTTGGAAACATATAAATAGTCTTTCACCCAACAAAAACCATTCCAGGACATATTTGTAAACTGTTAGATACCTAGCTTGTCTAAATTAACATTGATTGTTATTGTTATGTAGTTCACCAGTGTCCTAATGCAATCCTTGTCTTCATGGAAAAACAAGATAAAATTGCTTTTATGTTTACCAAGTTCACAGTTATAAAACTGACTTTAATGGAATGCCAAGATGGGTATAGTTGTCTTACTAAGTGTGACAAACCCCACCATCTCCAGAATACAGTTTCAAAGAAGTTAGCTGCTTTGAAATGATGAAAATGGATTTCTAATGTACTTCTATTTTCAGTGTATATATGCAAGCCAAGTTTATTTTTTCTAAGGCAAGTTGGCTAAATTATTTGTGAGTCTTGTTTCAGTTCTGTTTAGCTTGTCAGAATTCAAAACAACTCAGAATAAACAATTAAAATTTATAAATATGAATATTGAGAAAATATGTAAAAGTTTAAGAATAGGAACATTCTTTTAAACTTAGCACTCATAGGCTTGCTTTTCTATGTCTCACATCAGGCCTATTCCTAAGTAATATTAAAACATTGAATTGTTAGTTGAGATGATTAAAATATTAAATAAATAAAACATAAAATATACTTAATGCTACTAGACAGCTGAGAAGATAGCGTAGGGAAAATGACTTTCAGGGGAGACAGAGGCTATGAATGAAGAAGAAAAGTATTGTTAGTGTAATTAAAAAGTAGAAAAGAAGTCATGTTAGAGAAATGGAAGGCTTTGCTCATTTATGACTAGACTCTGAAGTTTTAGGCTGTCATTCCCACTCACTTGAAGTTGAGGGTTCCAGGCTGGCTGTGTGAGTGGGCTTTGTGGGTCTGCCTTAGTGCTTGGGGTTTACTGGGCATACTTGGTAAGTGTGCCAAAGACATTGCATACTTTTTTTTTAGTATGCCAGCCTGGAGGATCTGTGGTTGTCTGAGCTCGTTACCACACTGTTCTAAAACAAAAGGAATTGTAGTTCTGACATTTTTTGTAAGGATTTTGTGCCACTGCAACTTTTTTTCTTCCTAGTCCGTGTCATTCAACTTGTTGAGCTTTGCAGCTATTTAGCATTGTTCTGTTTCAACATTGGCTACCCAAAATGACTAAATCAGTGATGCAGTTGTGTTGGTTTTCATGCTCTTTCGGAGCTTTTGGCTCTTTGATAACTTGTTCTTGGTGTGTTGTGCTGTAGGTGGGGAATGTTGGTCTCAGGTGAATGTTGTACTGTGTTTTGGGTATCTGTAAGCTGGATGATTTGTTGATTGTGGTAGAAGTTCCACCTCCCTCCCTAATCCTTATGAAAATTTTAATGGGTTCTGATTGGATTTTATTACCTAATATTACCTTCTTATAAATAAATTTAAATTATTTATGAATATTCAGTAAAAGTAAGCTATACTGCATTACCAAGTTGTTATATTGTGTGTCAGCTTCTGTGTTCTAAAAATTCATATTTCATTTTTTAGTAAAAGATGTCATTTTTCATCTTGAACTGACTGTATTGCCTGATCTTAAAGCTCACCCTGGTTATGGATATGTGAATACACACATCTAAACAATTTCTTGTTAGAGTGGAAGTCTGATAAACTGAGAAGAATATGTTGCTGTTTAGTGAAAAGGTGGGTTGGTACACCTTGGACCCACTGAAAATAGCTGTGATGCCCTGTTATACTGACCTTCCTCAGGCACTTCATTCTCTACCTTTCTTTCAGTCACCATTGTATCTTTAATTCTTGAATGTGTGTTGTGGTCTAGGCAGTTATGCAAATAAATGAGCACAAGACTGAGAACCTTTTTGTAAATGTTTTTG
The DNA here is from genome assembly GCA_013398075.1 of Notiomystis cincta. NCBI lineage: Eukaryota > Metazoa > Chordata > Aves > Passeriformes > Notiomystidae > Notiomystis > Notiomystis cincta. The sequence continues at coordinate 204,424 of VZRX01004871.1, forward strand.
ATTTGTGCAATTTAAAATGGGTCAAAAAGACACCTGTTTCTAAAAGCATCTGGAAGTGGGTTCAGTTTCACCAGATCAATGGATAAGCTTGCTTCTGAGTGACAGGAGTCTGTCATTTTCCCTGAAGTTGATGGAATTCTGTATTCTTAGGACATTTTAACATTGTTTTAAGAAAGTCATAGAATAGAAGGATGTTTTTTCTTCCAATATTTTGTCTGCAAAAAAATCCTAACCAGTTAGTGATATTTGTTTCAATGTCTGTTATGCTATGAAGCAATATTTTAAGAGGTTGCCCGCTCATATTTGGATACTTTAACAGATTTATTTAACAAAATATGCAAAAATGGGGGAAAAGAAGTTCATTTCCTGGACATGCCAAGGTTAGTGTTTGACTGTGTTTGAAGTAGAGTGGCTTGAAGGCTGTAAAGTGGACATTTAAAGAAATACAGTTTAACTATCTGTTAAGTATCCATTTCATATTAAGGAAGAGCGTGTGATGCATTTCATGATTTTGAAGGCAAACCTACTTGAGGTCTGACTCAAAATTATTAGGAATTGGAAGACAAGTAGTCTGAGTAGGGAAATGTCAGTATAAGATCCAGGCACTTGCTTTAGACTCACTAGGAATTTTATTGTGTGCTATGCTAATTGAAAGTGCAAAAAACATTTTTAGAACTAAAGTGACATTAGCAAGTACTTATAATTTTAAATGAGGACAAGTTTTCTTTGTTTTATTAATTTTTAAGTTCATGTCTGAACCTCGCCTGAGAGCTGGGCCAAATACTTGTGCATTCCTGACATAAAGAGCAAGTCAAGGCTTCTCAGATTAGAACAAATATAATTCAAATACCTGAGACTCAGTATATACTCTCTTTTACTAATATGGAAATAATTTTTGTTACTGATTTATAACCACAATAACCAACATGGAAGATCCATGCAAAGATTAAAATGCTTGCTGTTGTATCTGAATAGAGGAGGACTAGCTGAATGATTGTGTTCTTCACTTACACCCCACCATTATCAGGAACAAAAGTCTCTTTAGCTACAATACTGCTTTATTGTGTTTTTGTCCCTATTATTCCCTAATATTTAAGTTTCTGAACTAAAAAATGTAGTCTATAGCTCTGTCTTGAATTCTTAAATTCCCCATTCAGTTCATTGCAAGGCTGCTAGGTGGAATTCAGAAAGGCTTTGTGCTTTTCAGAGTAGGGGGAGGTTTGTGCTAACCAGAAAGAAGTACTGCAGAACAAACTATACATATTAACTGTATATAAGACAAAACTCACAGCTCAATTCTTTTGATTTTACATGCCAAATATTATGCCTAGACCATGAATGAAGATACAATGAGCCAGTTTGGGAAGCAGAAGCACGTGTGGTGAGGTCTGTGTAAGCCAGCATGGGTTTGGCAGCTCTATTGGCTTCTACCAGGTCGGGGACATTGTCAGCAGTACTGCAGATGCAAGGTTTCCTGTGTTTGGGCCAGTATTTTCCCTTGCTTGTCCTAATTTCATGCATTCTGAAAGCAACCTTAAGAATTAATGTAGTTCATGTGTCACTGAGGTGGTAAATGCAGCCCTGTGTTGGGTCACATCATCTGGTTGAGGGAGCCCATGTGTCTTTGTGAGACAAAGAAAGGTCCTGTGGAAAGGTGAACCAGTAGTGAGCAAAACAATCAGGTTCTGTATCTTGTCTCAGGATTTTAAGGTATTGACTCAGTGCTGCACCTTAGCAAGTATGCTCAAGCTCAGCTTTTAGGGCTTTTGGACTGCAGCTCTGTATCATATGAAGGTTTTCTGAGCAGTTGAAACTTGGCTTTACTAAGTACCAGAGCTCTGCATTCTGCTTTCAGTCACGGACTGAGTTATTCTTTTCTGGAATAAAAGCTGGGGGTTTCTTTTGAAATCAAATGACTGCTTATTATCCTGTTTCTTCATACACAGAATATCTCTCCTTTGCATGATCAGAAGTCAGCCATGAATCTTATTCTTTGTATTAATTTCATGTTTTTAATCAGTGTCAGGTAGAGTTGAGTGGACCTGCTGCAGAAAAACTCTTATTGTGCCCAACGTGTGATTTCTTATTGAAGTGGCAGGAAGAGAGGGGAAAACTCTGCCACGCTGGTCTCAGTTACGGAGTATTGTAAAGGAAAACTGTAGTTGTCTGAAAAATGCACTTGTTAAATGTTAAGTGCCACGAAGCTTTCAATTACTTGAGAAGTTAATTGCAGAGTTTAAAAGGATGTTGCATTTGGATTTAGTAGGTCTTTCTGAATTGTTTGGAAGAGCTAGGCCTCAGCAGAGCAGGAGTTGTGGTTCAGTATTGTCACAAAGATACCAATACAGATATTCATAATTTTTTGTTGTGCAATAAACCAGATGGCAAGAAAACAATGTGTTTCAGAGTTCTTTTAAGAACACAATTCTGAGTATTCAATTTTATTTAGAATTGCAATTTGGTTTTTTGTTCCTCAGAGTGCATGTTTCACTCGTGAGATTTGGTTACGCAAGTCACATTGTATTCTTCCAGCCTGTTTTAGGCTGAAAACGTAACATGGCAGGATTGTTAAAAACTGTAATAAAATATTGGATCAGCCTAAGGAATCCTCTTTTGCTAAATGGCTTTCTGGAATGGTAACTGTTCCAGAAAAAAAAAAAATCAAATATATAGCTAATTCCAGAAAAACTGTGGGTAGCATGCTGCTCTCTCTCTTTTCCCATGACCTTCTAATTTTATAATTTTGGGTGTGTGTATGGCCAATTAAAATATGATGGCAGAGCAAAATAACATAGTCCAAATGTCCAACAGCTGGGATATAGATGTAATAATCCATGTCCTTGAATCATAGGAAATAGAGAGGGGACAAGTTGCAGATAATTCAGTCTCTCTACTTTTGCTATGCACAGCTTTTGCTCTAAGTACATCTGTTAAATTTACACCTCATTTAATATGCTGACATATTACTAAAATTATAGTGGTGTTTAGTTTTCTCAGTTTGTCTTTTCTATTACAGAAATAAAATTCATCCTGACTAGGACAGAAAGGTGGCCTAGATGACCTCTTGAGATTCTTTATAGACAGTTCTTACGTGATTGCATAATTTTTACTGATCTTTTTGTACCACATTTTGCCTTTGGATGATAATGTTTTGCTCCATGTAGTTTTTATATAGGTATCACTTTCAATGTATTAGAAAGAAAAAGTGATTTTCAGATATTGATAAAGAAGTTCCGATATTTCTCTTGTCACATGAATTTTTGAATCTCTTCCTTCACCCTGCCCTGGTTGCCCAGAACTCTTTGGACATGAGAAATTGGTTCACATCTCCATATTCATTCTGCAAAAGAATAAAATAAGAAACTGTAGTTTAGAGCTCATAAAGTGCTCAACTTTGACTGCATTCACCTTTGTTTTATTGTTTAGCAGAGATGCCACAGATCTGTAATACTATATATTGATGAAAAGATCAAAGGTATATGTTTAATTGGTTTTAAACCTAACCAAAACTAAAACTAAAATATGAGCATTTAAATATCTGTTCTGCAGCACAGTGCTGCTGGATATTGAGTACTTTCAGACGTATTTGCTGTGTTCTTTCTGATTTCACTGATAAGTATGGTTACTTTGTATTTCACAGGGTGAATTCAAAACAGAGAAACAAGCTCAATTTTCTGAAACTTTTCTTGTAGTTTAGTTCTGATCAATTTAGATCTGTTTAGATCAAGTTGAGATCTGTGAAAGCAATAGATGTTGTGGATTGTCAAGACTCCTCAGGTGTGTCTGCTGCTGTTTGCTGTCTGAATAGGCCTAGAACTGCCCTCACAGAAACCACCTTCTATGTATACAGAAGAAAGTCTGAAGAATGAACATCTCAGATGCATTGCAATAGATGGTTATGAAGGACTTAATTTTTTTTTTTGTTTTGGTAAATTGACCCCCCAATGTGTTCTTACACAGTCTTTCATTGCTACATTAATCTTGAAAGTCTCATACAGACTAAGTTGTATGACTTGACGGATTATGAGAAACAGAAAAGATAAAGATGGAAAAGAAGTTTCAAGCTTTTTAGACTAAAGCTATATGATATAAATTAACATTAATAGCATTTAGGTGTCTCATTGTGTTTTGTTCCACAGGCAGCAGGAGCCATCCGTCCTTTAGTTTCTACTGTTATTGCCTCTGCTGCTGATGGCTGCTTAGACCACTCACTGGAACGGGCCAGGTACAGAGCAAGTGAAATGCCTCAGGCTTTCTTATTTGATGTAATCTATGAAGCATACCAACAGGTAAGACATTAAGACTTTCTTAGACCTTTTTCCCATTTACTTCAGTTAGAAAGAAAAACAGGTAACTTTATTTCTTTTTCAAGAACAGAGCTTCAGCATCTATTTCAGATCACATCAAACTGTATGCATATAACTTCTGAGTCTTTTGAAAAAGCCTTGTCATTCTAATCTATTCACATTTTTGATTAGTTAATTGTCAAATAGAAGAGGGAGTGATGGGTCTAAATGGCTGGAAAGACAGATTTGATTTAATTTTTATTCTGCATTACATAGATTACTTAAATGAGTGGGTTTACATGTTTAAAGTTGTGTCTATATAATGTATGTATTGTTGACTGAGAGTATCAGAGGGTTTTGGATGCACAGTGTAATAATGATATTTTGTAGTAATTTAATGAGATGCAGGCTGTTCTAAAATACTGAGATAATATAACTTGCTACATCTAGGTAAATGTTTATTTTGTTTCTTGTTGCATGTGTGTTATACATACTTTGACTAGTGGCTGAAAATAATGTTTACTTAGTCTCTGTTGTAATTTTTCATTTTTTTCCTAATATATTGCTTTGACATTAACTTTATTCAGAAAAATTAAAGTTGTAGGTAGTGTATTAAACCCTGACTCTTTTGCCTTAATTTGCCCTGAAGACTGCTTTCATTTGCCCCACCCTGCATTCACAGTTTACTGGAAACAGTCCAGCCTCTCGTCTCAACACTCTACTTCCTTTTCATTCATCACCTTGTGGAAATTGCCTGTCCTCCAGGTATCTTCCAGACTGACTGGAAGCAGAGCATTTCTTCATTTGTCACTTGGAAGGAATTATTTTTCATGTTAATGCTGACAGTCATACTTCCCATCAGTCTTTCAATTCTAAACAAGCCCAAGTTTCTGATACTCACTTTCAGAGAGTACAAAGCTTGGAAGTCACTAACAACAGAAAAATGTGAGGACAGGCAATGAAGAAGTTGTTACTTAATTGTTCAGTAATTGTTTTCCTTAGAAATGTTGGCACAAATTCCATGTCATACCCTTTATGCTTGATACTTGAAGATATTAGATGCTGAAGATGAAGGACTATCCAAAATGAAGAGCTACTCAAGTTTCAACCTTTTTGCTTCTGATAGGAAGCAGGGGGATGTTCTCAGTGTATGACACACAGCTGATACTTCTGAGATTCTACCTTGAATGTAGTGCATTTCTCATAAGAAATGCAGCCTCTATGTGCATAAGAACACATCTCAAGAGAAAACTGCTACTGTTGATAATACAACTCTTTCTTGATGTGTATATATTTTGGCAAATTGCATCTTTATGTGCTGTTTCTTGCAACAACCTTCCCCCCCATTCCCCAAACAACCTAGGAATTTTTCTACCGTCTTTGGTCATAATTTGCAAATACAGTAGAGCTGGCAAATACATAAAAAGCTCTTGCCCTAAATGCCTCACTCAAAGAACTGCTATATTTGCAGTTCCTATGCTCCTCTGAATAGAGTTTTTTCCTCACATATGCATTCCATCAGTCTTCTTTTTTGAATGCCTGCTCTTTCAAGAACAAGCCACCAAAGCTGTTAGAAGCAACCAAGGCTATGGTTTCTTGTCCCCAGTTCCCTTTGCTTTTGCTAAATTCTGGTCATTTAAATGCTCTGTGCCTGGACCCTTGGGAAGTATAACACTTTGCTAAAATCTCTCAACTCATATTGTTTCCTAATTATTTATGTTTCAATGGTGTCTAGCTGTCCAAGTCAAGGATTAAGACCCTATTGTTCTGTGAACTGTACAAACAAATAAAAAAAGACAGAGAATCGTTGTCCTGAAAAACCTAGTCAAGCTACTGTAGGACAGATTTTTGTAGGAATGGATGCAGCTTATGATGCTTCCTAAATATTAACATATCCATAATCAATTCCCAGAGCCTGGTGAAGGTAAGCATCATTGTACAGATGAATAAAGAATAGAAAATAATTTTGTTACTCATGTTGCAAGTCATTCACAAAGCTGGGAATGGAATTAGTTTCAGCTGACTCCGCATGGGAACATGATCCCATGCCTGTGTATTTTATACAGTTGTGACCTTTATGCAACAACAGTGTGGGGAAAAACAACAGTCAAACATTCATTCCTTGGAAAGAAACTGTCCATTTGAATTAGTGCTTCGAGTAACACGGGCTTTCCAGTTACACTGTGGGTAATGTGGAATACTGCTTTTAAATACTCTATTTAAATACACTATCTGATGTGAGTAGACAGGTTTAGAGTGTTTACTTCCAGATGTGTTGTGAATGTAAGATCTCTAAATATATCGACCACAAAGTTAAAAAATTTAGTTGAAGGTCAGTTATCTGACCATTATAGGTTTGCTACCTGCAGTCTTTTTTGTCTCTTCTTGTCTAGTAGCAATCTGGGCAGAGCAGACTAGAGGTCCTTCTCCTTTTATTGCTGTTTTAAATTTATGTAGAATTAGAACAGAGTAAGGTATTAACACTACTAAAATATGAAAAAATATATTTGTATGATCTTTACCAAATTAAGTTATTTCCTAAGAAAACATTTTCCATTTCTTGCTCAAATGAAAAAAGGATAACAAATTATTTTGGGAAAAATACATGCCCTGTTGAATCTCCTCTAATTAATTTTATGTACAGATACTATAGATTGATTTACAATAGTATCTTAAAATATATGTGTACTACAGGGAATCCTCTTGACATTTGGCACCAAAATTCCAGGACAGATTTTGAGGAATTCAGCCATGTTGTTCACCTGCATTTCATTGTGATGCATTTAATTTAGTTTTTCAGTTTTACATCTTTTTCCCTCTTGCCTAAAACACGTATTCCAAACAGTTTGTTCATATATATGTTCCTTTCTGATTTAACTGTTATGATGTCAAGACTTCTGACTTCATAACTTTCAAATTTATAAAATTTATAAGATTTATAAAATTTATAAAGGTTAAAGCTTTTATTTATATGATGTGTGTCTGGATCAGGGTGGACAAGTGAACAATGCAAACAACTGCAAGGGGAGAAAGAACTGTATTTATGGTGTGTGTGGATCTTACAGGTGGGAAGCTTTAGGTTAGCCAGAGGTTTTCCTTTGGATTTTAGGGAAAAGGACATATACACTTGTTAAGGGGATAAATGTGACATTGCATCACTACTCTTAGTTCTTCTGTGTCCTAATTTGAGAGTTCTCTTTTCCTGCACAGCGTATTGAACCACAGTAAATGGACAAATTAAAAATTTTAAAATCAAAATGCGGATCTCTAATAACTAGTAAAATGTCTGGAAAAGTTGTTAAAAAAAGGCAGAATCCATGATTTACTTCAGTTCTGAACTACCTGGGACGAAATCAGCTGGTTGGATTTTTTTTAATTGTTTTTATTTTGTTATATTAATAAAAAATTGCTGATCTTAAAAATATCTGTTTCTTTTCCATTTTTATCAATCCCAACAAAAATCAGGAAAGTTTAAGTGTTAATTGAAAATACACCCTTTCCAAAAATAGTAAATAAAGGATAGATTCCTTAGACCAGACTTGTTCATTTTTGCTTAAGGTAGTTTCATGTTTCTGTTCCACTTCTTAATTTAAATAGGAACAAATGTGAAGTATGATCCTGCAAGCCAGGGAAGAGGTGGGTGGGGGGAAGACTTCACTTACCAGAAGTCAAGTGTTCCCTGGAGCAGCACCTTTTAAAAGAATTAGAGTATCAGGAAGTCAGGTAGACTACCATTTTCCTTTAATCAGTGTAGGCTGAGACTGATTTCTGTAATACTTGTTTTTGACATACTGTGAAATGTACAAAGATCTCAAAGTTATTTTTTTTTTCTTTAACACAAAGCATCTTGTTTTGTCATGTCCTGTATTCTGTACAAAGTAACAACCACAATCTATAAAGGCTGAAATACCCAAACTTAACAAAGCATTAAATACTTGAAATGTATCTGCTAAAGCAAGAAAGGTAGCAGAAACATGTAAAAAAACTTTACTTTTCATGATCTGGGAGAGAAACTGAAAATGGAAGTAGAAGAGGAGCGGCAGGTAGAAGATTCTGACCAGCTTCTATGTCAGATATGTAAACAAACAGCCCTGGGAAGATGATAGGATGGTTAAGGAGTTGTCAGCATGAATGTGGGGAATAGCAGAGAGTTGCTCACCAATGCCACCAGTCCAGGGAAGCTGAGAACCTTGTGAGAGGGAAGAGCTATAAACAGCTGAAAAAGGAGCAGGACATGTTAGAGTGCTATTCTTCAAATGTGGGTGGCATGGCAAAGTATGATCACCAATTCAAAATTAAGAGTTAGCTTTTGAAGAATCTTATTTGAAGAAAAAGAAAAGATACACTTTTTCCCCCCCTGGTCATTTATACAGTATCATACAATTTTCCTCAAGATCTTTTGTACCTGTGGAAATTTACTGCAAGAACTACACTTTTTGGGGAGAGTGGGATGTTTGTATTACATACATAGTTTAATAATCTGTTGATAGTAGACCTTTTGCAGAGTATGGAAGTTTATAATTAGCTAATAAGAACAATGAAACTGAAGTGAAAAAAAAAATAGGAACAGGAAGCAGGAATACTCATTGAAGGAGAATGAGCTTCATCATGTTTAGAGACATTTCTCTGATTCATGTCTATAACCTCCTTACAGATATCCACACAGACCAGGCTGATCTTAGGGATTCTATCTAATCTGTGTAGAAAACATGTAGAGATTAATACTTTTTGGGACTACACTAAATTAGTGTATCTGTTCATAGCCAACATTAAGAACTCTTTGAATATTAAGCAGTTGCATTTACTTATGGGCCATTACAGCATCTGTCTGCATAGGAGAGAATGGCTATATATAAACATAGTAATGACAAGATACAAAACAATAGTGTGTCAGAGAGAATCATGCACATACTTTGATGCTGAATTCTGGGAGGCAGATGTTCTTCCATTCCCCAAAATAATCATTACAAGATGTCCACAGATTGAGTGGAAATGGGGAGAAGAGATAGTCTGCAAACTGTCCAACCTGGTCCTTAGAAGAAAAGGAAATCCTAAAATGGTTCTCCTCTAACAGACCCCTGCAAATGTTCAGGGAAGATTTTGCCAGGGTAAGAAAGGAAGTTGGCTATTGTTAGGGCCATTGTAAAAGTATTTGCTCAAAGTATTGTGTTTTCTGTATGTAAATAATAGGGAGGGTATTCCATGTGGATTTTGTAAACTTCTAAAGTACTTTTTGAAAGGGCACAACATTACTGGGATTCTTTTTCAAACATGTGTGAAGCATTTTAATATCCTCTGCAGCAGGGAAGTGGAGTCAGCTGTAGCAGTTTAGCAATATTTTGGCATAGATCAGGCAAAGTCCTTCGAGGCAAAATGTCTAGACTGATTTGGGGATTTTCCTGTGGCTTCATTCTTTGTTAAAAACATTGATGTCTGTCAAATTATTATTGCCAGGAGCAGCAAGCGATTAGATGAACGGTAGTAGACAAATTGACTAAAACCTTGGCAAATTTGGGACAAAAAGTCAGATTCAGAAAAAGGACTGAAGGGTCAACATATAAGTGAGACAAAATTTGGGCATTTAATTCTAGTGCTGGAATCCTGAAAAACCCCACTGCTCATCCCCTTGCCAAGCCTAAAGATGTCTGAATCTTCAAGGCACCTCAGCCTTTATTTTTAGCATTCACCAAACATGAAAGTTTGTGTATGTCAAAACATGTAAGTTGTCACCAAGGCTGACCAACTTGATATTTTATCTCCTGCAAGCATTCACTTGAGGATAAATTTTTGTCCGGTTCTATTCCATCATGAATTAGTGACATGGGTCAGAGCTGTTCATTTTTGTAGTGTAAAAGCACTGAAAAAGAGAGCACCATTGTATTAAACATATGACAAAAAGTATGTAAAATATATAGGTTTTATCATAAATTGTATTAAGTTGTTTCTTGGCCTTTGTCTTTTTAAAAAAAAGCATTAGGAATCTTTCATTAAGTCTATTATGTTGTAAGGATGCACAGTTAACCTCATTCTTATTCAAATGGATTTTGCAGTTTCTGTATGCTCTGTGTGTTTGCGTGTGTTTGTGTGTGTGTGTGTGTGTGTGTGTGTGTGTGTGTGTGTAGGTCCACTTCCTTTTTCCCATCCTCAGCTCTGGTCACCCACTCTACTTTTGTACTTTATAGTTATATGTTCAGGTCTTATAAATATATGCCATGTAACAGCATTATTGTATTTGTCCTAATTCTGCATTCCAGTTTGTGTCTATAGGTTATTTTCCTTCTCATTCATGGCATTCTGAACTACTGAATCAGGAAGTGATCTGTGAATTAGGCAAGAGCTGGCTAGACTGAGAGTAATCTTGTAGCATGATTTGTATGAAGTACTACAAACCGATGTTGTTCTTTGTATGGAGTTCTACAGGCAGCATTCTTCCATCTGCCTATGAAATATAACAGGTAATTACAGTTTTAGTCTAACCACCTACTTGGTTGGTCCAAGTAGGCTGGATAGTCAGCTGAATAGTTTTTTGACATTCCTACCCCTAATTTTAATTAGCTGTGTACTACTTGTATGAAGATGGCAAATATCTGTGACTTTTTCAATGTACAATCTAAGCATATGAAATTATGTAACAAAAGGAAGCCTTTCTGATTTGTTCATGGGTCTTTAGGATTTTAGATATGATTGACAAGGAAATCTGTGTACTCCTAAGTGTTAAAGAAAATCTATTTCTTCTTACATGAAAATTTCACATTATTAACATCACCCTTTCTTTTTTTTTTTTTTTTTTTTTTGTTGTGGTCCATTTCAGCTTCACTTTTATGACTTGTTTTAGTCACATATAAAAAGAAATATTTGGAACTTCAGTGGAACCTGAGTTCTGTTCCATTTAATGCATGCTGAAAACTGGTAATTTTTTTCTTGTTTTGATGCAAAATTGCTATGGCACTAATTTTTTAATAATGCACTTTTGCAGAGGATTTTGTTCTGCCTTTCTCTGTTCATTGTCAGGCAGATGCAGCAGACTGTTGCTTAACTACAGGGTCGTCAACCTCACCTAAATGAATATCCTAATTTGTACAGTCTGCAGGTTGTGGCTCTGAGATATTTTCCAAAGAGATCTGTTATTTCATCTGGCATCTTTTTACCCTGACAACTTTTCCCTGAGATTTGGAGGAATAAATAAATTTTCCTATCCTTAAAGCCTATGCAATTCTAAAGAATACTTTTCAGTGTAAATCTGCTAAAAGAAATTTTGTCATTAATGCTTTCTTTTATTCAAAAACTGAAGCTAGATTGGTGGTCTGGAGAAAACTGTGCTACTTTAGATAGCTCTGTACTTGATTAGTTCTTTGGCGCAATGGTAGAGCCAGGATATTGTCTGAATCCCCACCTTGCCCTAATTAATTTCTGCCACAAGAATGTTTGCAGAGATTCTAATTCCTTGCACAAGAAAAAAAATCTTTTTGCTAATGGGATAATTACTTCCATTTTATGTCACTCCTCATTGTGTAGGATCTCAAATAACTTTGCAAATTCACATATTAGCTCTTGGAACTGTTTGCTGCACTGGTGCAAAGCTTCCACTACAGGGGTGAAATTTGGCATCTCTATGGCAGTGAAAAGGCATTTTGTCTTCAGAAATAATTTGGAAGGTGTATGTTAAGGAGACACAGTGCAAATATTCAAGTTGGAAGTTAGATTGGATTATGAGAATATTGTTATGTTACTGGATTTACCCTGGTAAGTGTCCTGTATGGATGAGAATCACCTGTTCAGCACAGGCTCAGTAAATGCTGAATACTGAGTGAGGATCCTGGTATCCTGCATATGGGAGGCCACCCACCTAGACTGTCATCTGTTGCTTGTTCTGAGGTAGTAACGAAGAAGACAAGGTAGTGAGGCTAGAGGTTTTAATCTCCTAGTAATTGACAATTTGGTGTGTAGAAAGGCAAGGAAAAGGACCATTTATGATCTTGCATTGTTCAAGAGGTGATTTTTCTGAAGTAAATAGTTTTAAAAATTAATAATCCTATCTGTTAAAAAAATTAAAATTTTAAGATGCATTTTTAGCTTGGCCTGAATTTGTCTCACCTCTGCTTTCAACCTCGATTAAATTATCTGGTGGTTTCTTAATTTTATAATTTGATATATTTAGAAATCTCTTTGTTGGGAGAATGTGAACAATTACTTCTTCAAATTTTCTTAGAATAACCTAAATAATCTGTATTTTTCTACATTAGGGCAGGATTTTTCTTGTCTTTGTCTTGTCCAGATAATTTTCCCCAAGTATTTTTCCAATTTGCAAGATAATTTCAAAAGTGTAAACAATGAGTCCTAATACACTGTTTTGACTACTACTCTTGTCACATAGAATATTATCACTTTCTTATTTCTTCATGTTGTAACTGAAATATATATTTAGTGTAGTTGGAAGCAACATGAGTACCAAAATATTCCAATGAGCAATCAGGAAGTGTTCAGGGGTCTAATGGTAGATTGCCAGGAAATCATGGCATGTATAGAAAAGGCACTTGCAGTTACTGCACTGAAAGGTTTTGGGATATAGATACAGGTCTGCATAAAACCAGGCTTGCTTAATTGTTAAAGAGTAAATTGCTGTATCTTTTTGTTCTCTTCAGTACTGCTGCACCTGGATCTATGTCCCAACAGTTTTAATAATTAACTACAGTAAAAATACTTTCAGACATGAAATTATCTGGTTTTATGTTGATCTCAGTGTTTTCTCATCCACGTTTCCTCCTTCTGTTTGCTGCTTCTGCTGCCTCTCATTTAGCTGTGGCATATTGATGTAGGCTGAGTGCTTGGCACAAACCCACTGTTGTATTCAGCACTTTTCAGGCTTCCGTGATAATGAGTGTGGCAAAAGAAATCTTTATAAAATATGATTAAAATAGGCCAATTCAGGTTCAGTGAGAGCTTGAGTCTGCTTCTTTTCTTAACTCAGTAAAATGTTCCTGATGATGAATGTTCATGATGTACTCTGGCACTTCAGCAGTGGAAACTAGATCTGGAAAAATCCTAAAGCTCTTCTATTGTTGATTAGTTATGCATTTTAAGTGCAAGAGTTCTGCTATTGTTACTGAATGGATTTACATGGAAGAATAAAATGGAGATGCTGCTGACACTGGAAAAAGTGCTAAAGATTACACAGTCAAGGGTTACAGAAGTGTAAATTCTGGCTCTACACAGGCTTTAAAGATACCTGTGTAAAGGAGCAATCTGAAGATTTTCTTTCAGTTAATGCATAAAAAATATTATTTTGTGTCCCTATAAACTAAGGAATAATGAAAAGATAAGAAAATGACAGTGCTGTATTGAACCATTATTTTCATCTGTGCTGGTTCTGTTGTATGGTTACCAGTTCCCATATAAAGATAGGGTAAATTAGTGTTCAAAGTGTTGTATTAGGAACAAGCAAGCATATGGACTATTAGTAAATACCAGGGAGACACTGGTTGCATAGCTGCTCTTTTCTCTAACCTCTTCTATGTTTACATAGAAAGAACAACAATATAGCTTGCATTTTAGGAAGTAGTAGTATTTTTCAAAATGTTTTCAAACCTATTTGGGGGGAAGAGGGAGAAGACACTGTGTAATGCTAAAATCTGTATCTCATTCCACTCGTAGCACTTTATTCAAACATCCACTCTTGGAAAACAAATAAACAAAAAAAACCACCCACAAAAAAGTCTCCTCAGAACTACCTATTAGAATGCCTTTGAATATTCAAGAGTACAAAAGAATTTTTAAGTAACATATTTTCTTCTGAGTCATTTAAAGAGCTAAACTATTATGTTTTCTTTCTTTTGTGGATATGTTTTGTGCCAATATTTCCAGCTGTTTCCACCATTTCAAATCTGTGGTCTGAAACTTAAACTCTGTCTATTGTTTCACAAAGCTAAGTGTGCATGTCAAGTTCAGTTAACTGTACACTGTCAAACTTCTATTAAAAAGGCTTTCAGTAATAAACAGGCTTTAGAAAGAGTAAGAGTTTTAAACAGATTTTTGTATAGTAAACTGAATCTAGATGTACACTGAATTACATACAGAAGACTTAGGATGAGAAGGGTTGTGATACCTGGGTCAGTAAGAATTTTCTTCACAAATATTCCAGAGTCTTTGTAGAATCACAGAATGTCCTGAGTTGGAAGGGATGGACCATAAGGATCACTGAATCCAACTCCTGGCCCTGCACAGGACATCCCCAGTAGTCCCACCACGTGTCTGAGAGCATTGTCCAAATGATTCTTGAACTCCGCCAGTCTTGGTGCTGGATCCCTTTCCTGAGGAGCATGCTCCTTACCTCTGGATAAAGAACTGTTTCCTAATATCCAGCCTAAACCTCCCCTAATATAACTTCATACCATTCCCTTGGGTCCTGTCACTGCTTACCACAGAGAAGAGATCAGTGCCTGCCCCTCTGTTTCCTCATGTAAAGGAAGTTGTAACTGCAGTGAGGGCTCCCCTCAGTCTCCTCCAGGCTGAACAGACCAAGTGCCCTGAGCCACTCCTCATATGGCTTCCTCTCAAAGCCCTTCACCATCTTCCTTGCCTTCCTTTGGACACTCTCTAGGAGTTTAGTGTCTTTTTTATACTGAGGTGCCCTAACACTGTCCCCAGCCCTGGAGGTGAGGCTGCCCCAGCTCAGAGAGAGCGGGACAATCCCCGCCCTCGATTGGCTGTTGATGCTGTGCCTGATGCAGGACTTCTTTTATAGATGCTCTCTAATAGTGCTCAATTTGTTAACTGAATTTCTTAGAGCAATATAGAAGCTTTTGAGTTCTGCACTTTAAAAATGGATTTAAAATTTCTCATGTGAAGCTGTTTAGCATGAGATGATGTATAAACAGCTGGCCTTGTGCTGCTACTTCATTTCATTGTTCTCCTCTGACATCAGTGTATCAGATTTGGAGAACAGTACACTATGACAATATGTTTAGGTTGAAACAATTACAGATAATTAGAGTGGTAAATGTCATGATATACAAGTGTTAGTGAAATATGTTTTTAATTATTACTTTGCTTTGTGTCATATTTCATCCCTTGAAGCAAGCAATACTCTCAAGATGCCTTAGCCCATTTATAAAACTTCTCCACTCTCTACTAATTATCTGTGATTTGCTAAAAAGTTGGAATTGCTTAGTTTTGTCCTAGTTGCATTAATTACCCATATATTTAAAAATGTAACTTAATTTTATTTCAAAGTAAATTCTTACACAGCTAAATTTATTTCTGAAATTTTCTCTTCCATTCTGTAGAAAAATAAAAATACATATTTTTTTTAAATCTGAATGTTGATTGAGCTGATAACAACCTAAGTGCATTAATAAGATGTTTCACAGAAGTTTCTTGATGGTCTGTACTGAGACCTGTGCAGTTATTTTGTTCAGAAATAATTTGGAACAAGAAGTGGAAGTACCCATTTTTTTCTGGTAGTAGAGATGAGAGCTAACTGAGAAGGTTTGTAGAAGGATATTATGATAAAATTCATAGATAAGTGTAGATAAATGGAGGGCAAAAGGGTTGATCAAAATTTTGAAGTAGTTTCCACACATGAAATTACTGAATAGATATTGATCTCTTTATCTGTGGAAAGATGTGAGAAGAGATGTGCTGGAGCATTTTGAAGGGTTGAGAAGGTGGTTTTTCTGACAGAATAACAGAGCATGTGATGAAAAGAGTGATGAATGAGATACTCCCTGCTGCAGTTGCTAAAAAAAATATTGCTATTCAAAAAATAATTGGGTGAATTCAGGATTCCTGTAATTCACTGAGTGCTGTTAAAGCAGTTGCTTCTGATTCAGTGTGTCCCTTAGGGACTTTTTAATTTAGAGATTTCTGAAGCCAGAATAATAGCTTTATGAGGCAAAGGGAGCATTCTGGGAAAGCAAAGAACATATTATTGCCTTGTTCTTTCTTACTTATTGTTGACAGTTCACTCTGAAATAGAGACTGGATACTGTGCTAGCCAGCCTGTGATCTTCTCAAATACCTCCTTTTTTTTTAAATAAAAGATGCTATCTTAAATCATCCTTCCTTGTTACAAGGAATTTGTGTTTCTGGATGGACTGGTAATTTAGCAATATGAAAATAGAGTAGAACTTTCTTATCTCAGTTAGGCTAATTCATCTTGAGGTAGTCCTGACTGTTAAGCTCCCAGTTCCTGCTTTTCTGCCTATGTTTTGGATCAGAAGATTCTGCTGCCTACTCAGTTTTTCATTAATGAGACTCTTGTAATCACTATCAATAGGAAGCCAAACTGTTTGGGAAGGGTGTGTTAAGAGAATAATATCTTTTCTAGATGCCTGAAAGGTGGACAGACCTTTGTTCAGTGGTTCATTTTTTTTTTTTAATCTCTAAGGATCATGGAGCACCATGAGACTGCTATTTTCTGTGCAGGTAACTGGAGAAAAAGGTAGAGGGAATCACATGAGGAATACAGATGTTCTTAGTTACTACCATTCCTTCTTTGATGCTGCAATAACCAAAACAGGCACAGCATTGGAAGAGTCATTCCTTTCCATCTATTAATTTTTTCCCATACTCTAAAGGTTTGTCACTAGATGGCCAGTGTTGTCTTTTGATGAGGCCTCTCTCAACTCCATCAAGAATTTTTTTATACATGTAACTTCTCATTCACTTAGTTAATAATGTAAAGGTTTAGCAAGATACTTGCAGCACCTAACTGAATTCATCTGTGCTAATAAAGTATTTATTTACTTCTCTAAGATTTTGATGAATAGCCACAATTTGACATAATCCTTTTGGAATGGTTTTATTTCTGATCCATCCTGAACCTATGTTCCTAATACAGATGTATTACTGTGGATAGGACTGTTGAGATGTAAGGTTTAATTAATGAAAGAAAATGTGTTATTGCTTAGAAGTATCTAAGAGTAATTTAGGATATTTTTTCTTTTTTAATTACTACAGTGTACAGACTATGACCTGGATTATGGAACTGAATGTTTGCATCTGGCTCTGAAATACTGTAAAACAAATGCCAAACTAGTTGAAGGACCAGCTGATCTCTGGAAGGTAAAGACAATAATAATATCTAGTTATATATATATAAAATCTAAAATTAATAAAATTTGCATGTTACCTTAAAAATTAAGATGTATTTTCAATTGTAATTTAGGCTTTTCTATTTTATATTTCATAATTGGTTTTGTCTGAGTTCTTTTTAAAGCTTATTATTGTAGAGAGACTTGGGCAGATGTTACTTTAGATAATCAATAAAGACAGTGTTTTCCTATAAATAGGAAAAACATCTAGGTACTTGAATGACCTGAGATGAGGACATCACTTTTTTTCTGATGCCAAATACCTGGCTATCAACAGTTTGATTTTAAGTAGTTCATTAAATTCAGTAACACTGTAATATTTAAGAACTCTTCAAATAATGTTTTAATTTTTTTTAAACATCATTTACCTTTTCCGGTAATCTGGTAGGTTCCTGATGAGTGACAAAGCAGCTGTGTGTACAGGTGCCAAAGTGTATGTCCCTTCTACTTCAAAGTATCATATATCATTGTTTTGGATGGTGGGACATTATTCTTTTTTTAGTAGCTGTTGTTTCAAGCAATTTTAAAGTATTTTATACTTTATTTTATTTTATTGATTTAATTTTATTTTATTCATTACCGTGTTGAAGGATCTGGAAGCAGCTCAAATCACTGCATCTGTCCTTAACAGTAAATTTCCTCCAATGAGACATTATTTCTACTAGTATAACCATAAATCTTACAAAGAAAAGTAATTTCCTGAATCTGCAGTGCAAGTTTCCTGTGCAATTTAACAGCAAAATTTACTTGTGAATTGGTTGCATACAAACTGCTTTTGATATCTTGTTGAGGACATATAGTCTTTCTGAAACAGTATATGGTCTGTTTTCCTATTTAGTCTCCTGAGGGACAGATAATGTCATGCATAATTACATTACATAATTTTTTTGATGGTTTCATTGTCTGCATTGGAAAGCATAGTACTTACATGAAGGATAGCAAAATACACCAGTAATGCTCATATATATGCTCATTATAATGTTCATCTGGTTCTTTGCCATCTGTAGATACTGATGTGCAGCAGATAAATGTAGCTTAGAATGACAGAATAATTAAGTCAGAATGAAATAGATGGATGTCACCTGATCCTACACCTTGCTGAAAGTGGGACCAGGTTAATTAGGTTAGGCAGTGCAGGGCCTTGTCCAGCTAAGTTTTGAATATAGCCAAGAATGGAGATTTCACAGACTCTCTGAGGAAGACAATTCCAGTGAGTATCACTCTGCATGGGGACTTTTTTCCATATTATTTCATCAACATTTCCCTTACTGCCTCTTACACTGGGAAAGGAAGAAAAGCCAACAGAAAGCTCTACAAGAAAAGTCCAGTTTATTCTTCTCTATGGACATTAATTAAACCTTCCTCAGCTTCCATCTTCTGTAATGTGTTCTGAACAAGCCAAGATCTCTCACACCATCTTAGTAGCCCTCTACTGACTTCCTCCTGTTCCTCTTTGTGTTATACTGGGGAGCCCAAAACTAAAAGCAGTACTCTGGTGTGTTCTCTAAAGGGCCAAATACAGGGGAATAATCCCTGTATTACCTATAGTGAGGACTATTTCCTTACTGATACAGCCCTATCAGATTCCTTTGCTCCACTGCCCCAGGCTGCAGACTCATGCTGAGCTTGTCCAGAAAGTCCTTCTCTGTGAGGCTGTTTTCTGTATTTCAGCCTCAGTATGTACTGCTGCTGCCCAGGTTGTTCCACCCCAAATGCAGGATGCTGTATTTATGTTTGTTACAGACCACAGAGTTTCTCTCAGCTCCTTTCTCCAGTCTTTCAGGATCCTTCTAAATTATTGTTGGACCCTTGAGCATATTGAATGAATACTTGTTCATTTGTTGTCATCTACCAGTTTTCTGAGGGTGTTTCCCCTTTCTCAGGTTGTTAATGAAGATATTAGACAGTATTGTCCCCAGTATCAGGCCCCAAGGAATAGCACTGGTAACCAGTCCCTGGTTTTATTTGGATTTGAACTTGTGCACTTCTCTGTTTTAAAAGAGGCTTGTTGAAGTGTCAGCATCACTCCAACACTGCTTATGAAAAATCCTGATGTTGTTAACTTGATAGCATGTGGGACAGACATATTGCAGTAGCACTGGACTTTAAAGAGGCCTATAAATGTTTGGAAAATCTGAACATGTGAAGAGGGAAGGCGCAGGAAGGGAAGGCACAGGAAGGGAAGGCGCAGGAAGGGAAGGTAATGCCTCCCCCTGAGGAGGAAAGATCAGCAGGAACATTGTGTGATAAACTGACTGCAACCCCCATTTCTTTTCCCCATGTGCCACTGGAGGGCAGGAGGTAGAGAAAATTGGGATTAAAGTTGAGCCTGGGAAAAAGAGAGGGGTGGGGTGAAGATGTTTTAATATTTGGTTTCATTTCTCATTATCCTACTTTGATTTGATTGGTAATAAATGAAAGTAAATTAAACTAATTTCCTTAAGTTGAGTCTGGTTTGTGTGATCTCTCCCTGCCCATATCTTGACTTATGAGCCTTTTGTTATATTTTCTTTCCCCTATTCACTTGAAGAGGGGAATGACAGGGCAGCTTTGGTGGGCACCTGGTATCCATCCAAGGTCAACCCAGCACAGTCTCAGTGTTGACAGTGTTGTGCAGAGTGTGACAGTAGCAAGAGCACCCATTTATGTGCAGGCACTGTGCTGCAGGCGGTGCAGAGCAGTAAATATGTTACATACAGTAAATACAAAAATCCTGGTGCCAGGTCATTAAAGTATCTTCTTGCATCCTATGCCCTGTCTAACTTTGTAGCTAAAAGTCATTGATGTCTTCTATGGCTTGTAAAGACATTAAAAGTAAAAGGCATAAAAATGAAAATATCTGTAAAATATTACATTGTTTCTGCAGGAAATACTCATTTCAGGTTAGAGCCTACAGAGCAATGTAGCTCCTTGAATAGCACCCGATGTTTGTTACACTGTACTGAGGTGTTTGGCAGGTGACTTGGAGCAGTGCCATGAAAGAAGAGAACAGTCATGCTCAGTCTGCAGTTTGATGAAGTGCAGAAGACTGCCAGTTTTCTCCAGTGGTGCTTGCTTACAAAATGATGAGGAACTATTGCTGTTACTAATCAGGTCCCAGAAACACAATTGTCTTTCCTGAGCTGTCATAATACTCTAATTTGTAATATATTGTTATTTTTTTTCTGCTAGGTTTTTAATGCTGAGCTAAATGAAATTTAATATGCCAAGGACTGATGTTCTCCTAATGGCTCCAGTCTTATTTTTTCAAGACAAAGCAAAAAGATATTCCATCCAGATAAATAAGAACTAAAATATACAATTGTTATTCAGTTAAGGTTTCAGAGGACATGTAACACAAGGACTGAAGTCAATTAACAGTTTCTAAAGTTCAAGTATTAAAAACCAAGTTCATCCTATGTGGACCTTGAATCTTTAAAGAGCAGATCAGGTATTTGTAAGAGTTCAGTTTATGCATGAGGTGCACAACCTACATATCATTAAATGACTCAAAGCTGTGGGAAAACATTGTGTGTGTTTATATATTATCTTCTTGAATTAACACTAATTATTCTACCTGCACACTTGTACATTAGGAAAAGTAACATTTCAAAGTCACTCTTGGAGATAAAGCAGGAGATAGTTTGTTTGTTTTCTGGGAACAAATTATAAAATTAAAATCCTTCTTTACAGGGAAAACAACCAAGGGATGCAAATTACTTCAGCGTTATAAATATTTATAAGTTTTATTTTAAAATTAGTAATTATATAGCTATTTATATTTGGGATCAAGATGGCAAAAAAAAGAAACAGAAAGACTATCAACACCACATTTTCAGTTGCTCTGTGTTTGATACCTTGGAAGTAAAATTACCGTAAATATTCTGGGGCAATATGCTTTTAAAGTGTAAAGTCAACTAACAGAAAGTATTTGTTGTACTCTGATATATGTGTGTATGTATAATGTAGCTAAAAAATTCAGTATAAGAACATTTTTTTTAAATTGAGACAGATTTATAGACTTAATGTTAAAAGAGTGAAAAATCCTCACCATTCCTAAGAAACAACAGATTATTTTCTAATCCTACAAAACTATCCCATACAAAGGAGATCTGTATGATGTCTTAGTATAAGAGAGGGGAAAAAACATCATTAAACTGAAATACAGTACATTTGCATATGTGTGTGATCATAACTTTATTGTATTTGTTTGGTAAAGAGTTGTATTTTTGTTTTTAATGTACATTTTTGTAAGTACATTTTGGACCATTCATCAAACTAAATCAGTTTGAGGAAGACTTTTACATGGAAGTAATTTTGGGGAATAATTTCTAAAAGAACATCTTCCTAGGTAATGAAAACTTGTAGTCTGACAATTAATTTAAAAAGGCACACAGGAAAACAAACTCATCTGATGATTTTTGAGGGTTTACTAAAGAAGTACGATAGGTTGTTTATGATACAGCAAAGTAGAGATATTTAATAAGTAAGACAGGTCTGCCTTTGCTATAAGTAGGTCATGTTTTCATGTTCTGTGACTGTGAGGTATTTGGGTTGAGTTTTAATATTTGGCCTAGTGATATTCTGGATTGCAGCAATAACATTCTGAAAATCTTGGACCACTGGATGTTCAAGAGAACCAAATGAAAATTAATATTGTCACATGAAAAATGAGAATTTGAGTAATTAGGAGCCTGTGAGCTTGATATTGATCAACAAAAGGGCGCACTGCTACAGGCAAAACTTGATTAATAAAGAGTCAAGAGATTTATGTAATTAATGTCAACCAACATGGAATTTACTTATTTTGTGAAATTGACTTCAAGACTTTATTACAAGACTATAATCTTGGCTGATAAAGATGGTAGTGCTGATACTATACACAACTGGCAGAAGTTTGACTTGTTACTACATGACATCTTAATTAAAAATAGGATGACTGTAATTGTACTAGTTCTTATTAAATAGATGAAAAATTAGATAATTGATATATTTCAAAAGATATTTCTCACCATGTCTCACTAGTTTCTGCAGAAACTGTTATTGTCTGTAAGGTATTTAACAGCTGTCTGATAAAGTTTGCAGACAAAGATTTAATCATCTATGAATAAAAATGTAACCGATCAGAAGCAACCTATTTATAAGGATTGCTTAGCAAATATTTTAAACAAAGAGTATGCTTTTCATTGCAGCCAAATATAAATAACTGATTTTAGAAACAAATGAAGTATAGGTCATATTTAGTGGATTTTTCTTGGAAGGCAGTGGCTTTGAATGTGGTGTAGGAATCACAGAGAATAGCAAGTTTACATTGTGCATGGGCAAAATACTGTATGTTAGCCATGGATAGAGAAACAAGAATATTAAATTAGAAAAGAGATGTTCCAGTATTACAAGAGCATCTAGAATGCTATGGACAAATCTGGGCTCAAACTCTGTGCAACTGTTATAAATAGGGAACATTGAGGGAATTTAATTTAGCATCTTAGCCAAATTGAAAGAGATGTAGAGAAACTCTCCCTCCTTGACTGTCAAGAGGTGGTCACAGATAGTATCTGGAAGAGTTTTTCTGTGAATTCTGCAAATTTAACGAATCTTATAGGAGCTTGTATCTGAAATTAGCTAATAGGATCAAAGATTATGAAAGAAGTACATATGAAGCATGTGATATGGTCTTCAATGGTTTATTTCTCTAGGAAACAAAGCATTTGCTGGTGTCTGTCTCAGAATTTCAGAAGAGATTCTTGAAAGATTAATTCTTAACTTTTTGTTCTCCTGTGCTGTTTCCTTGAAGACTGCACCTACCATTTTTTTTGATCAGACTTGATGCTGACTTTAATTTTCTGTTATTTTATTTGCAAAGCCTATTATTGGGTCTGTCAGCCACTATGAGGGTACAAAGACAGATCTGAAGGATGTTTTTGCAGGTACCAAGTAAATATTCAGCATCTTACTGTTCATTTAACTTGGTCTGATTAATGTCTTCGAGAAGAATTTGATGTTTATTAATTCTCTGAAAGCTCATGCACAGTCTACTTGTAGTCTCACTGACTCCCACTGGTTAATTGGACTCTCATTAACAGCAATAGTCTTGCACAACTGAAAAATTGCACCTGTATTAATAAAAGCAATAACAAGGTTTCTCCCTGCCTGTCATTTTTATGATCCCAAGTCCTGTTAAAAATTAATCTATTTTGCAATAAAATTAGAGGAGACTGGATGTGTAAAAAAATAGATGCATCATCATAGTTTCATGATTTATCAAAGGATTGAAAATACTTTCAGGTTTCAAATGAGTTCTAAGCAGATCTCAGTGCTTGGAAAAGGAATTTTCTCAAGTCTCCAGTAGTTTCTGCAACCTCTGTTCTCATAAATTGCCAGTGATATTTTACCAAAATTAAGAAATTGACAATATCACTTGTTTATGGTGTTTAGAATGTAAAGAATTGCCTTCAGGGCATTGTTTTATTGGTTTTACATTCCTTCCTGCTGTGTTAAATCTAATGAGGCTTGTCTGTCCTTTAGGTGACCTACAAGCGGGATCTGTACGCAGCTGAATCAATCATTAAGGGTATGTGTTTGTCCTTGTGACTGTCAGTTTGCATATTCCTGATTCTAATTAAGAATTTGATGTGCAATAGTTTGAAATGTCTTTAACAAAAGTTATATGATGGATAAAATGTGCTTAGGCAAGTTGCTTTAGCTCGTTTACTGGAATCTTTGTATTAGGCACATTTATCTTTATTTATTTCTCTTAGAATACAGAACCTTATAAAAGGTGTGTATATTATAGTCAAACAGAGATTAATTTTTAAGGGCTTTATAAGGAATAAACAATTTTATTTTTTTTCTTTCATTTGCAGGTCAATTCTGGATATGTTCCATCTTTCTATTCTGAGTAGTAGAATGAAAATTAAATATTAACTCTTTAGGGCTCTTTACTGTTTTGCATACAGGCCGTTGTTGCCTAAATTGATAGAGCAATTATGTGATATTGAGGTATTTCAGTAATTTATAAATATTTTGTGGAACAGTTTGTTAACATTTTTTCTCTTTTTTTCTGATGGTGTTTTCATAGCAGTTTAAAATTAAGACTGTATTTAGCCTTTATCTAGGTGGACTCACTCTGAAAACAATGTAGGAAGGAAGAATTCTCAAATACTCAAATATACAAAATGTATAATGAGATGGTTATTGTAAACTGATAGGCAGTAATTCAAGGAACTCTTGCCTGACTCCTTGTTGAGAATGGAGGGTTAAACCCCAGAAACTGATGAAGAGAAAGGGACTTCCCTTTGGATTAAAAATACCTTCCCAGAGAAAAGAATGCAGTTCCTATTTAAGAAAATCATAGCAAAATCCGTGTACTGTTGGGGCATGGTGAGTGCCTGGCTAGTTGTTCACTCTAGTTATTACAGTGGGCAAATATTGCATATTAGATGCATTGTTAGAACTATGTAACTGAATTTTTTAGGCACAAATCAAAAAGAAAGGACCAGGAAGCCTGGAAATTTCTGGTTCTGACTGGCAATAGGCTCCCATTTTCATGGCTAGAAGCTTGGGATTTTTGAAAATCTTACGTTTTGTAGGATTCTTAGAGGTTCCAAACTCCTAGCTTTCAAACTTAGGAATTCCAAACATATTGAAGGTGGCAGGGAGTAGTTGGCATGAATTTGCAAACCAGAAATTATGCCTGACCAACACAATAGCCTTCCAAAATGAAATGTCTGTCTTGGGGATGAGAGGAGAGCAGTGGATATGGCTGACTTGATTTCAGCATGGCTTTTGACACTAGCTCCAAAGACAATCTCATTGACAGTCTGATGAAATAGAGACTAGAAAAGTGGACATGGATTGAAACTGGCTGAACTGTTAAGCTCAAAGAGTAAAGTCCAGTTGGAATCCAATCATTGGTGGTCTACCCTAGGGGTCCATGACAGTTAAAATCTTCACTAATGATTTGAATGAGAGGGTGGAGCACCCTCAGCAGGTCTGCAGATAATGTTGGGAGTAGTTGATAGGCCAGGTGGTTGTGCTGCCATTCAGAAGGACCTTGACAGGCTGGAGAAATGAGTGAACAGGAGTCTCATGAGATTCAGCAAGGGGAAATGCACCTCCTGCCCTTGGGAAGCACCTTTACAGGCTAGAGACTGACCAACTGGAAGGCAGCTCTGCAGAAAAGGCCCTGGGAGATCTTGGTGGACAAGAACTTGAACAGGAGCTGGCCATGTGCCCTTATGGCAAAGAAGGCCAACAGCTCCCTGGGCTACAGTAGGCAGAGCCTTTATCAGCAGGCTGAGGGGGTGATCCTTCCTCCATGTTCAGCACTGGTGAGCTCACATCTGGAGTGTTGGGTCCAATTCTGGATTTCCACATCAGGAGAGAGATGGTCGTACTGAAGAGAATCATGCAAAGAGTCATGACAGTGATTAAGTAGTGCAACATCTGTCATATGAGGAGATCCTGTGAGAGTATGGACTGTTGTGTCTGGAGAAGAGAAGGCTCACAGGGATCTTAGCAATGTGTATAAATGCCAAATGGGGCACAGCAAAGAAGACAGAGCCAGACTCTTCCTCAGTGGTCAAAAAATTACAAACTTGGAACAAAACTAACCTTCATCCAAATGAATTTCCATGCTCCTGTGTATACAAGGGGTTCAATAATCTCATAGGGCTTTAAAGGAGATTAGTTATTATATTAGTTATATATATATATACATATACATGTGTATATATATATGTACTGTTACCACATATTTTGTTTTCCTTAAAGCCATTACAATCTTTTTCAGTTGTTGCTTATAATAAAAAGCTTGGGTAGTTTAAAGTAAAAATGAAGACCTTCACAGTGGTCAATCAGGCTAATCTCTTTACTTATCTAATGTCCCTTTGCTGTGGCAGGATGCAATATATCTGTTTCAGTAACCACAGTAGTCTTACTATGGTGGTCTCTGAAATCTGTACTTCAAGATTGTTGAAGTTTAAGTTTGTTTCTTGCTGCATTGCCTGAGTTCAGGAAGCAGAATCTGTACGTGCCCTTTGCTGTTTATGCAAGCAGTATAATGAGTCCTCCATAGCAAATTAGGACACTGCATAACAAAGTTATCTTACATAATTAATTATCTTTAATGGGGTTTGAATTGGCACCGTTAGTACTTCAAGACATCAGTTTGAGAGCTGTGCCTTATCTCTTTTGTGCCCTTCAAAAGGCTTCAAATCTCAGACCTTCAGGTGCCTATAGAATGAATTATTTAGGTAGTGGACAATTGAACCATGTAAATTAATATTAGGCAGATGCTTTATTCACAGTTCATTCCACACTTAAAGCATATTTAAGGGCAGAATATCTTTTTGTCCTTTGGAGCACCATCCTGATGTACCCCTGCATGCCATCATTTAGTCATATGTTGTCAGTTTTACAGAAGAAATCTTACTAGCTGTGTTCTGCTGTGTTTTGCTGTGCCTACGGAAAACCTTCAAGGACAGGTCACCTTAGAGAATGGCAACTATCCTGCAAGCCAAGGCATCCTCAGTTAGGCCTTTCCTTCAAGCTGGTTAATTAACTGTACCACAGGGTCTGCTTTTCTTGAGAGTTCAGAACCCACTACGTGGTGCTATATTATAGAATCATGGAAGCATAGAATGGCCTGGTTTGGAAAGGACCTTAAAGACCATCTAGTTCCAAGCCCATGGCCATCAGCAGGGGCACCTTTCACTTGATGAGATTGCTTAGAGCTCCATCTGACGTGGCCTTGAACACTTCCAGGATGGGGCATCCACAACTTCTTCTCTGGGCAACCTGTTCCAGTGCCTCCCCACCCTCACAGTAAAGAATTTCTTCTTAATATCTAATCTGAACCTACTTTCAGTTTGAAGCCATTCCCACTTGCCCTATCTCCACATGCTCCTGTAAGTGATGTGCTCCTGCTTATCACTTTTTGTGCCATGTAGAGTGCCTGAGGGGGAAGTCCTCCATGACTGTCGAGTTGAATGTCAAGGTGCCAGGTCTCTGAATGCCACCTTGGATGCTGTCAAGGTCCTCTGGAGATGTCCCAGAAGCTGAATGTATGGGCTAGGAGGGTGCAGGTACTAAGGGCTCTGACCTCACACTGGCTGCCCACTGCTGTTTCAGTCTTCACAGCTGATTTCTTTATTATTAAGTTACACATTTTACTGTGTTGGATGCACATTTTATCACTGGATGAATTCAGCAGTGATGAAGAACTTTTGAGTGTACACATTTAATTTTGTGATTACAATTCCAAATTTCATGTCATCTGCAGTTTATTAGTGATCAAAACTTTTGGTTTTCTTAAGGAATTCAACAAATTTCAGCTTGCTAAACTTGACTCAGGTGGAAGTAAGAAAAATATGCATCCCTACAAACATTTTTTTTACCTTAGATATTTATATAATTCTTATTCAAGGCAACACAAAGAAACATTTCATTGATGTAAATAGACTAATGAGTTATTTTTCTTTTGAGACTGTTTTCTTAAAACATTTCTTTTTATTTTCCTAACTTCCTCAATTATTTTTTATAACTTTTATAAAAAGCAAATTTAATGCTTTTCTTTAGTTAAGCAGGTATAAACTTGTAGAGAATGCAGACAAGGTGGCACACGCCTATTTTTAATAGTCTTGAAGTAAGAAAACATTGTCTTACAATAAGGGTGACTCATCTAGAAATGTAGTTAAGATCTGGCTAATACAAAACATCCTAAAAAAAATTCCATTAGGATTACTGCCCTCGAGGTAGATAACTTTGAACTCTAGTTCCAACATGTAAACTTTAAATGGCGCTTCTCAGAAAAAGTTTGTAACTTACAGTTTGAGCCTCTCTCCTCCTCCTCCCCCTTGTTTTTCTTGTCTCAAGGGCCTTACTTTATAAATTACTTTTTCACAAGAGCATGCATTTGCAGATTGGATTATTTGCCCTCACATTTGGCTAAAGAAGTATCTGTTGATGTAGATAAAATGATGATTTTTGCAAGTGCTGAGAAAAATATTGGAATGCCTTCAAACTGTTTATGACTGTTGGGAGCTAAATATGACTTGTGTTCTGTGAAGAAACCATGTGACTTTTTATAAAAATAAAAATTGAGCTAGGCCTTGTTTAGCAAAGGACAGAGATCTTACAAGAGATAGGCTGCATTTTCATGGGCATGCTTGTGAACCAATGGCTGTTCTCTGCTCTGAGCCAAAGAAATAGACTAGCAGGTGGGGAATACTCCTTGGAATAGCTACTGTCAGGTGAAAACAACCCTCTTTTCCTGCCTTCTACCACAAAATGTTCCTTTTTTTCCTGTACTAGTATTGGTAGAGTGAGTGTCAAGTTTGATTTTTAGTTTTTGTGGCTAGAGAGACATGGGGAATGGGTAAACAAAACAAAAAAAAAAGATAAATATTGTTGGTTACCTATATTATTCAAATAACAATTTTATCTCATTCTCTTGAGCATGAATGAACTAAATATTTGGAAGTATTTATTTAATTTTTCTTATGTTTACAGTGGTAGCATCTCATAACAAAGATGTTTCTAAAGCTGCCAGGGAAAACCATACTGAATTTCTAGACCAGTCAAGTCACTGCTATGTAGAAAGTGTAAATGGAATTCTGATAAATTAATTTACTACTTGGAATTCACTGCATACTTCAAAAGCATTTTGATGATTGGGATGTGCTTCCAAAATAATAGGAATTGTAATAGCAGACTAAGAATGGTGTGGTACGAGCCTGTTTCCAAAAACAAGTGTGTGTACACACATATATGTGCAATTAAGAGAAAATATTTATGTCTGTAGGCTAAAACTTATTTGCCATTCAGGTGCATCTTTTTTCTTATGGTATTAATTCTCTAGGATATGATATTTATTATCTTTATTCAAATAAAGTATTATTTTAATTGCCACTTGTTTGTGGCATGCTCTTCAAGGTAAACTTCTAAGTCTTCCATTAGAGTACACTTAGTACATCATCTAAGTATGGGAGTTCCATAAACATGCACATATTTTAATTTATAGTTGGGTACGATCCTAGGATAAAGACTGTGGCAGGTGTTGCTGAATAAATAATACAATCTAAAGCTTTCAAGATGTCAAAGGAGAGTGTGGAAAAAATTGAAAATTAACTTTTCTGATGCAGAAAAAAGAGGTTTAATGGAATAAATTCTGAAATATTATATCAAATTTAGCTTCCTGATAGAAATTTAATGTTTAAATTTGTAAAATTTTAACTATTTTCTTACTTCATGCAAAACCACACTCTTAGTGTATGTTAAAATTGTTGGATGGGATCAAATATGATGCATGTGAATAGGGAACACTACTCCATTATCAGGTACAGCTGGAACGAAGCTGGCAGTAAATGGGTGATATATGTTGGGAAAAGGAAATTTCCAGGGAAATAATAAATTTAAACAAGTAGAGGAAGAGGAAAACAAAGCAAGGCAGAGAGTTTGATATGTAATGTAATAGTGAGAAAACAACTAAAAAAAGCATTGGGCAGGTGTAAAGGAAGTTATGGCAGAAAGTAGTTAAATAAAGTAGAACTCTTGTTCATTGTGGGAGGACAGGAGGAAACACAAAAACCCAACCGAGGGAAGTTCCAACTCGATAAAAGGAATAACCTCTTTCAATCTTGACAGACAACCAAGAGTGAACAAATTGCCTGGAGAGATTTTATGCCAGAGCAATAAGAGGCTGAGTGACCAGGCCTGAGCTTATGGGTGATCCCGTTATGAGAAGGGGTTTGAACGAGAGACCTCCTGAGGTCCCTTCCAGCCTCAATTATTCAGCTGTCCAATGGAAAACAAAATGGTTTTAGCTGAGTATTAAAATTCTTTGTGACATGGCCATGTCATGGCTTTCCAGAATGACTTTTTCATTCACCCAAACAGAATTCTGAACACCAGGAATGAAATGCTGCACACAGTCAGCTTTATTGAGCTGTTGAGAGTTACGAGCCAGCACTCCAGCTGTGCTCACTGGGTTCATCGTGACTGCACTGAATAACAGAGCTCCATCATCTTAGCAGAGGTGGGACATGGGCAGTCTTGGGGAGGAAGGATCCACTCAGTCTTCCTTCCCACAGTGTAGCAAAGGTGCAGACAGTCTAAGTTCATGTATGGATCTTTTCTGAGCACTTGAAATAGATTGGATTTAAATGGAAGTTGAGTTTCAAACCTCAACTAGAATAGAACTGTTGCTTTACTGTGATGATTTTATAAATGATGATTTCCCAGACTTCCTTTACTCATTTCCTTGATCATTTAACAGCATGCAGCACCTTTTCAATGTGTGTATTATCATTATGTTAAGGTTCTCCTACTTTATTAACATACTTTCCCCTTCTAACATTACGTTTCTTCTCCAGATAAAAAGTACAGTTTTCCACACTTCATTGGATTTTCCTTCTTTTTTATTAAATTCAACCTGCAAATCTTAGTTGCTTTTTTGTAATTGCCTCTCCTTTCTCATTTATATTGCAGGAAATTAGAGATCTAAGTGGGCTGGAGAGAGGAGTGAGATGGGTTTTTATAGCTGCAGCCTTTGAGCAGTCTTTTGTGAGACTACTTCTAACACTTGCTGTTGATTACTTCTCTTTAAAAAGAACAGTTTGAGCCTAAGTTATGGTGCCTTTTTGGATTACACAGCCTTCTTCCACATGTGGATTTTTGTAATAGCTCCAATCTGACTTTCTTCATTAAATTATTTAGTTCAATAGAGTCTGAGTTCTTGAAATCTGATATGCTAGTCTGGTTTATTATGTATATCTATCTTGTATCTGCACTTTGTGTACAGTACTAAATTCAAGTGGCTCTTGCTCTGATTTCAATCTACCCATTGGTTTCTTTCTGCTGATAAGAAATTAATTCAATATGGTTTCCATTTTTCAGACTGTAAAGTTATTCTGTATTAAGTAGAAGCCAACTGTGATGCATGTTCTGTATACTTTTTTGCCCAGTGAATCTGGGAAGATAATTTCTCCCACAGTTGTGGTATCCTGTGATTTCCAGTCCTGTGAGAACTGGCCATGCATTTTTTAATTCTCACTTCCATCTGCTTGTGATGGTTTATAAACAGATGTTCATTTTCTCTTGCTTTCTTCCTCCCTCCCCATTTTTGCTAACTTAATACAAAGTCAGTTGCCACCACTATTTTTGTTGTCACATTATAAATATCAGACATAATAAATACCCATGATTTCAAAAATCATTCTAATTATCTTTTGAGATTCTCAGTGGTTAATTCACTTTTCCTGCTCACAGAAAATTGCTTATAAAACACAAGTCATTTTCCAATAATATTAATTCTGCAGCAGCTTTAAAATTAATTTTCAGGTCTTTATGTCTATTTTTGTAAAGAAGTTTGTGAGTTTACAATAGAAAGTGAGATGTTTCTACACTACTGAAGTAATGCCTCTGATTGAACTTATTGTGTGGTATGCAATTATAGAAATAACTTTCCACATGTAACAAATATGTATGTTTATATCCAGACTTGTTTGAAGACCAGTTAGCCCATATTTTTATAATTTTTCCTGTCTTTCACTCCTAATTTATTTTGTGGTGGTATTTGGTATATTTTTGTCCCTGGAGTTTCATTGAAGTCTGCTTTAAGCATAATTAGACTTTACATTTATGAAATTTCTAGTTGTTTATGGAATGGTTACCCCCAAAACAATGGAAATCTTGTGTTTTGTTCTATGTGTTAATTCAGCATCTAAAGCATAAAGTACTGATTTAGACTTGAGAGTTTCAGACTTACATTTTGATTTGTTGGCTTCAAGAAAGGAAAATGTTCACTGAATCTAAAACCTGTAGTCAATAACAAGAGAAATTACTAATTGTCTGAAATACTGGCTTTGTGGAACAGATCAGGCAATAACTTGAAATTATTATTTTTTGACAGCAACAAAATACTGTATTTTGCCCCACCAGTAAAAGAGCTAGGAAGTTGCCCATGCCAAGATCTTTGTCAATAACTTTGCAACTTCTTTGCTATTGAGGTGAACAGTTATATCTGCTGTGTCCTTAGACAGTATTATCAAGAATTTTTTTGGGCAATTTTTAAATATATATTGTTGGGAATAGGATTTATGTTATTTTATGGATTTTTTTTGCTTTTTTTCCCCCTTTATTTACTCAATATTACTGACACTGCATTTAGTGATGTGTTGAAGTGATAAGAAAGATGAAATTTTCAAAACGTTTTCTTGTTTGTCATCTAGTGTCAATGTGGACCTGAACAAATATCTTGTAACAGATTTAAATGGGCTTTGGGGACAGGCCTTATGTAGTGATATCATGTTGTACAAAATCATATAAAATATAATTTGAATTTTGAGGTGAATGTTATATAAATTATGTAGATACATTCACTGTACCTTGTAGCCTTTAAATCTATAGCTGTTGAAAATGTTCCATCAAGAAACAGCAATATGTGGATTGAAGGTAATGTTTAGCAGATTAGTAATTTGGATTAATTTATTTTTACATTAAATACTAAGGTTTTTTTCTTGATCACAGATAACCTATCACAACAAGTTTGTGTAATCACCAATGTGAAGGAAACTTTTGCACAAGTAGGTTTTCTCCTTCCTGAATCTCTGAAAAGCCAAATAAAAGTAAGTATAACTCTATGGCTCTCAACTGTATGATTAATTTAATGTTTCTCTTTGCCACTACTCCTAAGAAATGGTCTAAATAATGTGAAAACAGAAACTGAGTCTTCCTGTGTCACTGTAGTATTTATTACAAGGGATTAATACCAGGTGTGGAAGTTACCAAGAAGGAAGCATCTTCTGCCCAGTTGTGCTATAGAGGGGATGTTCAGATCCACTTAAAATGTCCATATTAGATTAGAGGAGAAATTGAATCCAGACAACAGAGAGGCAATTTTCTTTAGATTTTATGATTTCAGTAAGCCCAAACTGTTACAAATATGTTACAGAGGAAGTACTTTTGTTACTTTGAAGTCTGACTTGGAGTTTGAACCAATTAAAGAGTACATTGTTTTCCTGTAGAGCTGTGAATGCAAAATCAAATTAATCAGCTTTTTTTAGAATGACAGGGGTATATTTCCCCCACAGTGAATGCTCATTGGAGCCTTTGCTTTAGGGTATTGATGGAATGTTCTTCTGGCATTTAACTGTCTTTTTCATTATTCTAATAGAGCTATCATATTTCCATTTTCCCAAAGGTGATTAACATTTAATAATTGCTTAAATTTAGACTGGTGTTGGGATGATTCTTAATTGTATCCTATGTGATGATATCATATGTTCCTGTTATCCAGAGAAACAGACAGGGAATAGCTCTTAAAAAATACAGGTTTTCTGATTTGCATAATGCTACTTCTGCAATGGTTTTATTCATGTCTGTTGATCTTCTGCATGGTGTGTTAATTATTAGAAGGATATGTTTCTCTACCAACCTGTCTTGCTGTTTTATATCATTTGACATTGCACTTACATTTTTTCTTTGGAAAGAATTGCATTTAGTATGGAATCATGCTTTATATCTATTAAATGTCTACATCTAAAAGTGAAAAAAAAGCAGGGTTGAATAAGACCTTTTCTTGTCTGCATAGCTGCATGATGGGGCAGAAGTGTTTCCATTTTGCTGACACCAGATCCGTTGCTATTTCTCTTTTTTATCTCCGTGTAAACTATTCTGCTATTAGTAGGAAGACATCACTTACCCATATACTTTTAAACAATAAAATCTCTGAGTTAATTTGTAAGTTTACTAATATACAGAATTTCTAACCTCAGAAAGAATATGTCTACGAGCCTATTTGTTGTCACATGAAATGGAATCAACTGAATGAAGTAATGATCAGTTTTGTGACTGGATAATTATCCATTAGCAGCATATAAAAATATTTGGTTGTTTTCAAATAGAAGAAACCCTAGCATTTCACTGGTAGAAATTCCACAATTTCTTAATGATCAGATTGTCCATCTGCTGCATTGGTGTTAATTGTGATTTTAAATTCTGATATAATTTAAATAACTTTGACAGGTTCCAAATGCCCTGGTATTAATTCTTGCTTATGAAAGTGGATATAGAATAAAATTGAAAATTCAGTACAGGGAATCTGATAACTAAAAAAAATTAAAGAATATCAGTTGTTACAAGGAACATAAGTAATGAAGCAAATCCATATACTCCTTTTTATTTAAACACAGAAACATTATGTGACAATCACTTTTTACCAAAGTGGTATTTTTAGGTAAGTTTTGCTCTCTACGTAGCTGATAACATTGATTAATATTAATTGTAAGTTAAAAAAAGTTCTATTGCATAGAATATTAAATAGCAAATGAAATAAGAATTAATTTTGGTTAATTGATGATTTGCTGAAGATTCTACTTAGGCAGCTGTTCTTACTTTTCTACAAGACAATTTCAATTTCATTTTTGCTGGATAATATGGTGGTTAAAAATGCAAGTTTGTTACTTAATAAAATTGTTGAAGTTAAATCAAAATTCTGATACACTAAAGGAATTTTTAAATGTTCAGCAAGGCTTAAGCATCATGTATTGTAATACCTCAAAGGAAGAAAATAGAGGTAGGCTTTCTGCCTTGGATCATGTTCCAAATACCTTCTGAAAAGTCTCTGGCTTGCAGTAGGCAGGGATTTCTGATTTTGCACCTTCAGAGGTTCAAGCCAGATGAGCCCTGGAATATTGAATTTTCCAAGTATTTATAAGTAATTCATACTTTCTGTGACTTCTTCTTTTAATCTTAAAATATTAAATGTCAGCTATTTGTGGCTATGCTGTCAAATTTTGAGCCTAAAATGTTTCTAAAATTTTCAGAGCATAAATATCAACTTTTTGGTTTCAAACCACCTTCCTTTGCAAACAAATTTGCTCCCAATTAATACAAAAAATGAACAAATACAGATTTACATAACACTGTAAAGTATTTTTAAATGTTGTATTTGGAACTTCTGTGGGATTGTGGATTCAGTGGCATTTTAAGGGAACACAGCAGTGTATTGCTTCTGTTGCTTCCTCTGATACTTAACATGTCTTTTGGGAAGAAATAAAGCTCAGTTATACAGTGAAACAGTGGGATTTGCTGATTTAATGGGAGCAACATGAAGATTTTTTTTGTCCTGAATTTCAAGATTTTTTATTTGCTTCAAAGTGTTTCTCTTAGGGAACAGATTCAACCTCTGCTACCTGGTTTGCTGTTTTACTTAAGGCAATCCCAAAACTGATAATGTAATAGAATCTACTTTTAATTTTAACTGGGATAAGATAGTTACTTAACTTGTGTTATAGGTTGCAAAATAAGTATGTCAGTGCCTAAGAAAGTATTTTTAAATATTCATTGATGAAATTATTTCAAGGAGAAGCTCTAGATGAGTCTTGTACTCTTGTTCTGGGCAGAATCCTGGATACCAGCGCACCTGGTCTTTCATGCATACTTATTTTATTTTATTTTTAACTTTATGAAGACAAAATGTATATATTTGAGTATTATAGAGGTTTTCTCAGAATTAGACACCTAAAATCATTAAATCCTTTTAGGGACAGTGTTTTCATCTCTCAAAACAGTTGAACATCCTGACCCAGGCAGCAGTGCTTGTGTCTGATATTTTCAGGGCTGTTCCTGGAATGGCTTCCCTGAGCAGTATACTTTGACATATGTTGGACACCATGCTTCACTGTTGAGTGCCCCAAAATTTTGAGCAATTTTCAATTTTTGTAGTGGAAATAATAATTGCCAGTTTTAAACCATTTGAATGAACAAACTCTGCCACAATGGTGGAAGCTTTAGCAGATAGTTAAGGCTGAAATAGAATTTTTTGATCCTTTTTTTTTTTTTTTTTTTTGTCTAATCAGGTTGAAGCTATTTCAATACCTCTAAGCAAAAATGATAGCCATCTACAAAACATCATTTCAGGACAGTGCTACAATTTTGTTTGTATAAATGTAAGTAGTAAGGATGCATGCTTTTTATTTTACACTTAAACTTATTACTAATCTTAAATAATAATTAAATATTGGAGTAATAAATGGTTTGTTCTATTTTTCCTCATGTGCTGTGTCCATTCTGATGTTTGGTGTTTCTGATGTGCACCAAACTAGACCTTTGAGATACTGGTCTGTTCATTCTCCTCTGGTTCCACTCTTCTGTCACTGTGCTGTTAACCAGTCACAAATTCTTGAAGAAGAGGGATAAAACCAGAAGGAGTTTAAAATTTCCTTTCATAGATGTTGTACTGAAGTTAATTATTTTAAGGAGAGGCCTGTCATATGTGTAGTCATCTAACTGTGCATTCATTGCTACCATGATCTAAAGTAGTGTTTCCCATTCTGGACACATGTGTGCCATGTGATCTGTATTTGGGTCCTTGTATGGGAACAGGTTGGTTTTAGATGAACCATATCTGAGACCAGTCAAGACCACTAATCTTGTTTGTTTTTATATATATGTATATAAAGGGTTATTAGTATTATTAATCTCATTCTTTTTCAAACATCTATAACTTTACCAGGCAATACCATTACAAGTATACTAAAAATATTCAGTTAACAAACCAAACCTCCCCAAAACCAAAAAAGTGATGTATCTTCTTTTTTTAGGTAAATAACAGATCTTCAAATTACATTTTTATGAAATAATTGTTGTTTTCAGTAATTCTAAACATTTATTTTAATTTAGGATAAAAGGTGTGCCATTCAAGAAACACAGGAACTAGTGGATATGTTGGAAGAATCAAATATTCCTCTCTTATATCCAATTGTCCTTATTTCGGTAGGTAACTCCTGTAAGTTTCCACAGGAAGCATTTCATTATTTATTTTAAATCATTATTTAATATAAATATAAGTAATATTTAATATAAATATTTTAAAATTTAGATTATGCTTAACCTGCCGCTAACTCAGAATAAAATTGTAAATTCAAACTGTAAATTGGTCTCTAAAGAAACTCATTTGCACTTCAACAAATGTACTGCATCCTGTCAGGAAACAAACTGACACTAGCAAATGACAGTTTATTAGTTTTATATTTCTGTGAAAAGCTCATTGTGGCTGGCTGGTTGTATTGGATTGTTAACTCCTGCCTTGCTGCTGTGCTCTGTTTCTGCTGGGGATGCTGCAAAGCATGTGCTGTGCTTGAATGCTCAGTTGAAGTAGAATTAAGTGGCTTTAACTTTTTTCTGTGCATGTGGGGTCCTGATGGCTACACTGCATTTGATCCAAGCCAGGATGCCAAAAAGGCCACCTGGGCACTCCTGGCTCATGTTCAGCCACGGTCAACCAGCACCCCCAGGTCCTTTACCACAGGACACCTTTCCAGCCACTCTGCCCCAGCCTGTGGGGCTGGGTATGGTTGTTATGACCCAAATGCAGGACCTGGAATTTTACTCTTTTGAACTCTATACCCTTGGCCTCAGCCCATGTATCCAGCCTGTCCAGATCCTCTCTGGAGCCTAACATATCATACCTATTATATCCTTAGCTGTTCTCTTGGAGTGAGTTACTGTGATTCTATGAACCTCAATATTTAGCACTTTGTTTCTAGACTATCTTTTTTTCTTGACCCTGTTTCTGAGGAACTTCAGGGTAAAGTTTTAATTTTACTGCATTTTCAAAGATAAATGATTTCTGCCTTTTGTAATCGGAGCAATTACATGTCTCCAATTCTGTTGGTCATTTACGAGGCCACTGGATGTGCAAAATGCTCTTTTCTGGACTGAAAATGTTTTCATTAGTCCTTTATCAAGAATATAAAAAACCGTTTCTGCTTATGTTGAGTTCTGAAAGTGTGAAGATAAAGCTGGAATTGTTTGTCAACTGCTAATGCTAAGGTGTCCAAACCATGCTTACTTTGTGCCTGATTGATAGTACTTTCCAGTCTGTACTTTGAATTAAATACTTTTTTTAGTGTGATGCTGGGAATATGAAAATTTTGTTTTAATAGTTGTAGCTATAAATATTCTGGTTTTAATATCTCCTAAGAAATAGATATGAATGCAAATAATTCTTTCACAATCTACC
Organism: Notiomystis cincta; assembly: GCA_013398075.1. Taxonomy (NCBI): domain Eukaryota; kingdom Metazoa; phylum Chordata; class Aves; order Passeriformes; family Notiomystidae; genus Notiomystis; species Notiomystis cincta. Next base: position 242,805 of record VZRX01004871.1, read on the forward strand.
CATGAAACTCAGGTTTTGCCCCTGAGATACTAGATCTTGAAGTCATTGTAGAACTCAGAACCATTTTTAATGAAAGTGTACTTGCTTGAGCAGCCTTCAGCATGCACAAATTATTTAGGTGGACTCCTTTTAAAATAGCCTTTGGAGAAAATAATACATTTAATCCCTTTACTGTACTCCAGATCCATCAGTTGTTTCTGACAACTACTTGAAATTTCCAAGAAGTAGACAGTGGAAGAAAATCTCATAACTAGGTGGAAACAGTTGCTAATATTTAAAAACACTGATAGAAATATATTTGTTAAAAGTATGTTGCCTAACTACCCTTGGGCATTTCATGCTACACTTTCATTTCATGGAAGTACCACACTACCTTTTACAAATACCAGAAAGAAAAAAAAGAAGATCTGGAAGGTGTGTTTTAAATGTCTAAAGAATTAGCTTAACAAATCATTGTCTCATATTAATCACTGGGAAGTATTGAAGTCCTTTAAACTTCGGGTCTCTAAAACTCCTTACAGATGGCATGAGGGACAAAAATTTCCTTCAGCAGTCTTTAATTAAATTCAATGTTAGGTGTCTTCTTCATGAAGGCTCATGAGTGAGGTTTTCCTCAACTTCATTTTTTCCTATATACTTTTTTAACATATCAAAATGAATTGTTCATGAAAAATCCTATAATGCACTTTCTTTCAAAGTAAAAGAACATATTTATATTTCTCAGACAAATGTGAATCAGAATTTTAAGCAGTATGATGACATTTAAATGCATAGGTCTTAGGTACCAGCTATAAGGGAAACATTATGTTCTTCTGTTCTTGAAAGTAAAACTCTTGAAAGGATAAATGGGGAGAGCAGCTAACTGCTTCCATTCTGAACTCATAACTAGGATCAGTCTAATGTAATTGGATTTGGGTAATTGGAAAGTTCTTGTCTTTCTTTGATTTCATGACAAAAGTAACTTTTTCATAATAATCTGACAATTAAGAAAAAAAAAAAGGAGGTTTTTCCTTCCAATATTCATCATCTAGTTGTAAAAATGACAGGTGTTATTATTGTGCCAGATTCTCTGTTTAACCAGCCCAGTGAGCATGGTTCCAATAAGAGGATGAGCCTGCACTGGATGTGATGACTTCTGTCCATATTCCCACCTATCAGTTGCCACAGATTCAAAGTCTGTCCATTTTCCTGGTGCCTGACTGGATTCATGGCATCTGAAAGCTGAGAAGAGCAATTGGACTACTGTAACTGGACAGAAGGGAAGATAAATGTTACAGGAGAAATAGGAAGCACAGAGGTAAACTTCAGGAAAATATTTGTTTGCATCAAGCCAGTATCCTCTCAAATTGTGCTTTAACCAGACAAATTGTATTCTTAAAATGATATTACTTTTTTGAGCAATATATTTTCGTATTTCTAGATGGTATGAATGGATTTGATTTTTATGTTGTTGCTTTGCTTAGGGTTAGAAGTAAAGGAATGCTAGTACTTCAGCTCTATAGTTGCAATTATTTGTATTTTAATACCAAAGTAAGTTTGAGAAAAATCTCTTTTTAAAGCTATCAAAGAGGTTAGTGGTAAAGAGGAGCTAGGTTAAATTTTCTCCAAATTATAGGTTTTATAATTTCTTATAGTTGTAAATGAGTAGTACTTAGTCTTGTTTTGGGTAGAAAATAACAAAATAATGACTGAGTGTGAAAATTAATCTCTGCTTGTGTAATAGAAGACAATAGCTTTGCTTCTGGTGAGTATGCATTTAGACAATAAATAGCTTTTTAAAAAAGTGTTGCAAAGGAAAAATGAGTGAGAACCTATTTTCTGTCAGTAGAAATGGAACATAAAGTACAAAGAGAACTTGAAATAATTTTCCTAAGCACTGGTCTCTGGAGTGATCTCTGTACCTCTGCCTCTGTATAGTAGTCATAGATAAGTTTTATATGATGGAATCATTCAGCCAGAAAAGTGTTTTTGCTTTCTTTTAGGGATAAAGATATTTCTGCTATTAATAGACATTGAAACTTTATATATACAAATCATCATCCTTAATTTTGATTTCTACAGCTAATAGAAGCTGTTTAAGGTAAATTGATTAAAACATGGAATATGTAAGCCTTGGGAAAGGTTTCAGCTAGTTGATACCTCCCTGGAAATACCAGAATCACAGAATATTCTGGGTTGGAAGGGACCCACAAGGATCATTGAGTCCAACTCTTCACTCTGCACAAGATACCCAGGAGAGAATTCACAGACTCAGAATCTGCCGGGTTGGAAGGCACCCATCAGAGTCATCAAGTCCAGCTCCTGGCCCTGCACAGGACACACCAGGGGCCTGAGAGTGCTGTCCAAACACTTCTTGAACTCAGTTCAGGTCCTGTAACACCTGCCATGTTTGTACAGCATCCCTGGTGGAAATGAGAGAGAGCTGCTTTTCCCTGCCTGAGAGCTCAGGATAGTCAAATCCCTACCTTCTTTTAAGGTAGCTTCTGCTTTTTAAACTTGATGTGTTATCTTGAAGTCATTCCAATTTAAGCAAATAATATGCTGTACTGAAAGGATAGTAGATTTCCAATTAAACTAAAAATTCAGTTCTGTCTTGAAAACCTTCAATATGCTTAAGGAAGACATATGTATTCTATAGTCCTCTGATAGTAAAAAAACCCAAAGCAAACAAAAAACCTTTAAAAGTCAGTCTAGAGTTTATAAAAGAATGTTGTTTGTTTTCTAATTTAATTGAATATTTTAAAGATGCATGACATGTTCTGTCATATTGGTTTCTTTGTGTTTTGAAAAAAAAGTTTTCATGTCCCTAAGTGTGCAAGTAGTGGAATTCAATAGTAAATAGAAACTATCTAAGAAACACCTTTTTTAGTCTGCTTTTTTTATATATGCTTAAAACAAAAATGAGATACTACAAACCATCAGTCTAAAATGTCACACTATGGAAAAAATGGATTTTGTTTTTTCCTCATGTGTTCTTTTGAAGGTGCACTTGGATAGTTCAGAAAATAATTCTTTCAGCATTGAGCTGGAAGACCTAACTACAATCAAGAAATTTGCAAGAGAAACTAAAAAGAAAAACATTTTGGTTTATGGTCTCCTTATCCAATATAAGGTATGTAATTATCTTTCTGTGTGCAAATTATCTTCTTTTGCAATTTATATGATTAATGATAGAATCTTCATTTAAAACAAAATCAAAGGGAAATAAATATGACATGAAAAGGATTTTTTGTGAAGATTCTTGCCTGTTCTTGTTCAAAATTCAGACAAGCCTCTAGTTATAAACAAAAATGTAAGCTTTTTGATTAGAGAGGAATAAATGGTAAACATTTTTTAGAAATGCATGAAAACATCAGGACCCTTTTTGCTTTTCTGCTTGGTAACTTGCTTTTTTCAGCATAAGAAAAAGAGAAGAATAGTGAAAGTACATTCAACCAGGGGTTCTGCAGTATTTTATGCCCCTCATCAAAACAGAGTTTGGGACTCAGGTGACAGGAAGGGCATGGCATATAGGTGTTGAAACAGTGTCTGTAATAGCAGCAAATTGCCTCAGCTGGAGGCAAAAAGAGTTAGCACTCCAACGTCCTTTGTACTCACAAAACCTATTTTAAAATAAACCATTTGCCTGGGAAACATGTTCTGTCAACCAGAAGAGTGGGCTGCCTTGCCTCCAGTGCAGATATAGTTTTGCAGCTTCTTAGCTCAGTCAACAGTAAAGGAAGAAGTAAGTTAGAAATTTTAATAAAGAATAAATGTAATCTTAACTGTTTTTTTTTTTTATGTTGAATTATATGTTTGGGTTTATATATAATTAATTAAATGTGGCTTTAGTTTGATATCTTTTTCTTGTATACCAAGCACTTGATTTTTCCCACCAACTTCTATTGCTTTATTAAGAGCTGTGAGTATCAACACCTGTCAGTTTACACTTTCATAGACTTTTAATGCCAACACAATAGGAGTATTGCTATTATATGATATTAGTTTGTCTCTAATTTGTTAAACACTGAAGGACATACAGCTGTTCAGTTTTCTTTCTGCTGCTATCAAACCCCATTTTTTCAGGGTGAAATCTGGCTTCTTTGGTAAAAATAATCCAAATAACTATTGAAACATAGCTCTAAGAGTCACCTTATCATGGTAAAAAGTAACACTTCTAGCATTGCTTTAGTCTAACTGCAGTTTTTGTCTTTTAAAATTCATTGTGTGTATATTATTTTACAGGCAATGAATCAAATAGACATGTGGGTAGCAACAGTCAGTAAAGCTGGCTGGAAAAAGGAAAATCTTTTATAATCTTCAACGGATTTTGATGGGCATGGCACCAAGACATTTTAACATTAACGGGCACATATAAGAGCAGTTGAGATCTGAGTGGGAATACTTGATCCGAGGTGATAAGAGAATTGTAGCAGACTGCTGCCTCCATTTTTTGAAAATAAAAAGCTAGAATCGTTAAGTAAGATCACTGCAGGCAGAGTCATCACTTATTAGCATGGAAGAAGTCTTATATAGAGTAAAATACTTCACAAAGTAAACTATTTCTAGCTCTGATGTTTTAAAATGGCTTTAAAACATGTCCCTGCTCATAAAGACAGGCATATAGTTTTGAGTTCCTGCTGTCTATTTTGATAGATAACAAAATAATAGCTTGTAGAGATCATTTGTATATATACGTATCAAATTTACTTTTGGCTGCAGATCTGTATAGAATATGATTATTTCTAGGTGAAGAGCTATGGAAAGACTTGGTGCATGAATCTAGAAAATACATAACCCCAAATTTATTGCTGGTCTGGGTGAGACTGAGAGACTGTGAACAAAAGCAATTTGTTCCATGAAAAGACATCTTTTAAACTTTTTTTTTTTTTTTTTTAAATCTTAAGTCGAAAGCATGATTTGAGGCTCACCAAGGTATTTTACTTCTACTACAAGGCCTTAATAGATGAATCTGTAAGTGAATTCCATGCTTGAGGATGGAATTTTATATGGGCATGATGGAGAGTCCAGAAGAAACAAAAAAACAAAAAGCACCTGTGCTAGTGCAGGATAGCTTATTATTGCAATAATTTCTGTCACTAGATGCTTTCTAGAAGTCCCAGAAGGCTATAGTTTATTTCAGGAAAAGAGTGATGACAGGTTACTTCATGGAGCTTTCCTCTAGCTGACAGGTTTATATCATCACTACCAGATATACACAGTTGATAGATACACATTTACTAATTCAAAAAAAGGAAATTTATTCAGACACATGGCCATGGTAATATTCAGGTGTGTTACATTTAGAAGGGTTATATTATTAAGGGGGTGTGAGGATATGTTGATATAAAAGAAAATGGGGGCAGTCTTTTGGATTTTGCATTAGAAAAGCAAATTTGTTGAAATAAATGTATTTTGAAAGTATAGTGGGTTTTTTTTGTTATGTTTTGGAAGTGGAAAATAAATGTTTTTAGAACCAAGGAGTTCAGTTTTTATGGTACTGAAGGAGCTATGAAGTCCTAAGAAAAAATATGAGGCTTTATTTTCACTTCTTAAATGCAGTGTTTGTTTGGTATTTAGAAAAATATGTCAAGTATTTCTATCACTGATACACCAAGAAGCTGATCAGGAGAATTAAAGGAAAAGGCATTAATGTGCTGTAAAATGTCCTTCTTCTTACCTTCCAGTGCATGTTTGCAGCTGGTACACAAATACTTTTTTCCCTCTTAAACATGATGCATAGAATCCCACATTACTGATACTGATATATAGATTGGATCCACTTTATAAAACCTCTAGTTTGCATCTTGAAAATACTGTTAATTTAAATCTCACTTATCAGATACTTTTAAAACAGTTCTGCAGTATTAGAAATGGTTTACACATTCAAAATACAAAGGGGAAAAGGGTATTCAGTACCCAGATCTAAACTTATGAAATTAATTTTTGAGCATTTTTCAGATAATTTGAAGGAAATAGCTGATAAGCAAGGTGAATTAAAAATAGGGAGAAAGGTCCATTTTTTTAATGGAAGGTATTACAGGCAAGTGTTAATGACAATTCCAACTCTAATTTAATAAGAAGTTCACCTTGAAAATAGCAATGACTGGCATGGTATTATTAGATATTAAAATAAGAATCTGTATTTTAATAAAGGTCTAGTAGGATGTAATGAAGAAAGCAAATCTGAATATTAGGAGGAAAACTTATAAAAAGAAGCCAAGATATTCTTAAATGAACTTAGGAGGAGTCTTAAGAACTGCTAAAACCCCAAATATGAAAGCTAATGTCAAATCAGTGCATCCATGCAGGGCTGGAAATATATTAAAAGTATTGATTTATATCATTGGAGCCACAAGATTTGGGAGGACACCTCAGCTGCATGTTGTTCTATATTCTGAGCAATGGAATAATACTGAAATAATACACACACACACACCCCATTATTACCTTTAAACATATTCTAGGTATTTAATGGGTTTGTGCTTGAATATGGCAGCAATGTTTTAAAAAACTCTATTTTCTCTATTTACTGCTCTTATCCCTTAAAAAATAGTCTTATGATTGAATTACAAAAAATAATCAGCACACATAAAAAGAGAGTATATGCAGCATTTCCTAGCATGGGAGTTCAAATTCGACATCTTGTAAAGGTTAAAGGAATAAAATCTTGGTCTTTAGCTTTCAGTAATAACTTTGTGACTGTTCACAGGAAATAAAAAGGAACAGTAATCATCCAAAATAAATTCCATTTGGACGAACATAGAAAGCTTTAAAATAAGAAAGCAACATTACTGTATCGTGGTTATAGAACTGTATCAATTTAAAATAACCCTACTTCAGAGAAGCACTAACAGAATGTTGTGTCAGAGCAGCAAATATGTGCTAAGGCTTGCCTAGGGTAAGGTGAGCCCAAATACTTTTGCCTCTGAAACTTCTATTTGGTTAAGATAAAGGAACTCTTCACAGACAGCCAGAAAAATCACACTACCTACACTGAAAAGAGGCAAATGATGCAATAGAAAAAATTTTATGAAGCTGCTTGAAACTAAAAGGAACCTGAGCAGTGGGTGATTTCTTATGCAAACATACTGGGCACTTATTGTAGCTTTAAAGACTTTTTGACGACAAGAGGCCCATCTGTAGTGGGGTTGATGGCTCAAGAAATACTTAGTGTTCTAGAAGTGTTTTATGTCTGACTTGGTAAACTCCAAAGGTAAACATTTATGATTTCTTTTTCATCAAAGATCCCTTAAAATAGTATTATGAGTAAACAGTAGGGCAAAAAAGGGAACACACCCCTCAATGGGATAATCCATAAAGTAAAAGGTGGTTTGGCAACCAGTAATGAGATAACGAGCCTGGAGGGCAAATGAAGTAAAATCACAAAATAAAACTTTGGAAACTCATTAAAAACAAATAGGTTCTGCCCTACATGACCCCTGCATGCTTCTTAATTCGCTTAATAATTAGCATAGAATTGGTCAAATGATTGCAATCTGATTAAAATGATTGGGATGCTGCCTAGAGACCTCACTTTTCAAAAAATGACATTTTTTTTAAAATTTCAGCTGTAATGACATAATGAATTGTAATGAATATGGAAACTTATATTTATTCCTAGAAATTATCAAGGCCAAGTAATTACTGTTTAGTATTTTCAAGAGACAGAAGTTGAACTTTCAAAAACCATGATCCAATGGACTATTCACTCTTTGATCAAGGAAAATTGTGTAAAAAATTGTGCCAATCATTCACCAGTAAAATCAGAGACTGATATTTATGAAGGCTTGACACATTTTTATCCTTAATTATTAGTACAATCTGCAATCAGTCATAATTGCATATTTTGCAATAAGTAGAACTGGCATGGTGATAAAGATTTACAAACATGGCTTTGTATTTTGAACTGAAATCTATTTGATCAAACTAGAATTTTGCATCTGTTTTGTACCACTCAGAGGATGTGAAGAAATTACAAAAGAACACATCTCTGGCGCATTAGTCAATTAAGAAATGTATTAGTTCAAATCTTACCAAAATGTTGAGGACATTTTGGGCTTTGAGTCAGAAAAGGTCATAAACACAGAACTTTGCAACCTCACTTTCGCTTGTAATACTCTGGTGCGTGATATTGTGGCAAGCACAGCTGCTTGGCTGTGCTGCTGCTCATTTTAGTAGATATCCTGAAGCTTGATACTGGATATTATTGATCAACAAATTGGGATTGCTATTCTTTTATTTCAGAGTTTCAGTGTACCCACCTTGAATGAATGCATACATGCTTTTTTATTTTCTTGCTCATTTTCTCTTGCCAACTTTCTCTGTTCTCTTGTTTCCCCTCAAGTCTTCCTTCTCTTCAAGCCAAAATGGGTAAAAATTCAGTGGATTTTCTACAGATGTGCAACTCTTCTAAAAGCACTTAAATGAAGTATTCCCACAAACTAATTTCTCAGTGCAGTAACAAATTCCCAGTCTGAGGAAGATGGGCTTTTAAGAAAAATAATTGGTAACCTTTAGGGCTTTCATTAAATAACTGTGTAGGTTTTTATCAGAGAAAGGTCAGAAAGTTGTTCAATTTGTCTCTGCTATTACAAGTTCTGTGAGTTTAACAAGCTGCACAGAAAACTATGAGGTTAATATTTTATGCCTTTTACACATGACCTTTTTAGACTTGTTTCAGCTATTGAACTTATAATTGGAGAAACCAGAGTTCTTCCATCAGCTTGTCAGCCAAAGTGATTAAGGCATGTAGAAATATCTTAAAAGTCGTGACTTCATAAAATGGCCTTTAAACATCCTTGCTCTCATACCTCAGTTCAGCCATTCTGACAGTGTTAGTCAATAAAGGTTGCCAGTTGTTTCTTTTGTGGATATTTTAATTGTATAAAACAGCTTCTGAAATAGCTTCATAGAATGGACTGGAATTTTGGGGAAAAAGTGGATTTAAAGTGAACTACTAAATTCTCTAGTGGAAAGGAAAATATGTAATATACAATATAGGAACTTAGCAAAGTATGCTGGTATTAGTTATTCTGGATACTTTATTGTAGTACGAAATAAACATTGAATTGGAACCATTTACAAAAACAAATACTATGAGCATCAAATCTGAGTTTCATCTTATCTGATAGTATGAGTTATTCTGATTTTTATTTCTTATTAAAGCTTTGATGTTGACCTGTTATCTCTTACTGGAAACAAACATTTAACATGAAAGGATTTTGACACAAAATTCTGTTTGCAAACAAATAGCTTTTAACTTTTTTTTCCATTGCTAGCTTGCCTGACAGAAACCTCTGAAGTCCATTGCACCTGTTTAAGGACAGTTGTACTTTTGAGTTGTTAGTGCTGCAATTCTCCACTTAAAGGAATGTTTGTACTCCTTTACTGTCTAAGATGGGCATCAAAAATTAATCTGCTCACTTGGCTTCAATGCTGTCCCCCAGAGGCATCATTTAGCAGGTAACTAAAATACCTATAGTACAGAATACTTCTGTTTTTTCTGGCTTAGCTATGATTACTTAAAACAACAATAACAAAGAAGATTACTAAAATTGTTCTGTGTGCTCAAGAGCCATTTTGAAAATGTTAACAGCTTGCTATTGTGTTAGTTTTATAATTAGATTTTGTATTTTGAGTGCAGTTTTTCAAATAAAAATATGGCTAAAACTTTTTAGATAACTTTTTCCGTTTCAGTGCAAAATTTAAAAGTATGCAAAGATTGTAGAATGTTTTCATCACTGTATTGGACCAGGAAAACTTAGAAAGTTCTTAAACCATTTAAACACAAAAATTCCCTTCAAGCTGTACATTGTAGTGACTGTAACTATTCTATGGGTTTTGCTGCAGTCCTTGCGGTGTGGTAATTCCTAAAAGTTGTACATATACAGCAGAGGCAGTAACCATCAAATCTATGTTGTTAGTATTAATTTCCTCTTTCATCCTCCTGCTCTATACCAGCAGGAGTCAAGTAATCCAGCCTCAGGCTAACTTTGAAGGGCTGGAAGACCTGTGGCTGTGGTTTCTGTATGTATTTGAGATGCTAAGCCCCAAATCTTATTTGTTGCTTCTGTCTGGCTGTTCAGTGCAGGTCATCCATTATGGATCATACCCAGTGCTGAAGTATATAAAAAGAATATGTGATATTAAACTTCATGGCAAAGGGCCGTGATGCCAAGAATGAAAAATGTCCCATAATACAGAATTTGAAATACAGATGAATTGTTTTGCATTTGCTTACATTTAGCTTCATTTATCATTTTATTATCTAGTTACTAAGTTTATAATGAACTTCCTGCATTCCATGCTAGTCAGCCTCCACCCTAAAGAGCTTCGTGTCATAAGCAAACTTGTATAATTACTTACTATTTTTTCCAATTTATTTATGAATGTATTGAACAACATAGATCCTATAACAAATCCCACCTGAACTATGTGGATTCTGTTCTGAGGACTAAGCATTTAGTCCTACCCACTCTACTCAGTGTTTTGAGCAAGGATTTATCCCTGGCAGGTCTTCTGTCTTAGGTCCTGGAACCTTAGTTTTCTTAAAAACCTTTGGGGAGGAATTTTGTTGAAAGTCATGGAAATCCCAGTAAATTCAATCAGCTGTCACCCACTCCTTTGAAGAAATACAGTAAGGAAGACATGTTAACTTTATCATCGTCTTAACTTGCTCTCTGCTTTTACTATTGATTACTTAATTGTTTGTTAAATTGTCCAGTCCAGAGTTAGGGCTTTCTATTCTGTAGTTCTCTGTAGCTTTTAAGAATTTTCTTCGTTTAAATAGGAAATTATTACCTGTTGTGCCTACTAAGGCAATTTTAAAACTAGAGATTATGCACACCACTAGGAACTGAGCTGTTGGGTGAATGCTACACAGTCCTGAGGATTTGTCACATTCCTCCTTAATTTCTTGCATACCTCCTCTGTGCTAACCACCATTTTTCAGGTTATTTGGCCATTAGCAAAGAGAGGATACAGCATGTGAACTTCCCCATATTCAAAGAATTACTTAAAGAATTCAAATAATTCAAAGAATTATTCAAAGAATTAGTCAAAAAATGCAAAGAGTTAATGTAATTTCTCTGCAATCGCAAAGTATTATCTGAGTTTTCACTGTGTATGTTCATGTACACTCTACTGGCCCTGCAGAGTCTCTGGTAGACTTCTGCTTGATATAGGTATGAGGAAGGATTTATTGTTGGTTTTGATTATTTTTTTTCTGGTTGTTCCTCAAAATATTTTTTTTTCATTTTTAATATGCCGAAATGTACCAGTCCCTATGCTTTCTATGTGGGCATGTCTCCACATTTTTGAAGGATGCCTCCTCTTATAACCTCCCTCATTCTGCAGTTCAACCATACCACTCTCTGCTCTTTTTTTGTGTCATTTCCCTCAGGCCTGCCAGGCAGCATCCTTTGGCTTTGTGCTTTCAATTCCATCACCCATAGGAGCTTCCATATTTCCTATGGGGATTTTCTACTCTCAACTACTCATTTGCCTTCTTTATAACAAGATTCCTCAGTTTTTCATTACATAGTTTTAATTTATGTCCCATTTTCATTTTATGTTCAGCACACATAATCCAGGGCCTTTTCCTTAGCTTTGACCCATTCTGTGATGGATCTGTATACTACATTCAAAATATAATACAAAATGTTGTTTCTTCTTGTGTTGCTTTGATTTCTTTACACTTTCCCCCATCCATTCATCTGCAGTTTGTTCTGTCTTTTTCCCTTAGTCTGCAATGTTATCCTCCTCTTTATGGCTTTTGATCCTACCTTTTTCAGAAGCCATTACCATGACTCTTCCTCTAGGTCTCACTGCCTGATTCTTGTTGCAAGATTCCTTATAATTTGACCTTGTTTCTGTTTACTGTAACAGGAAACTAATAATCCAGTTCTGTTTCTATTCTATTACCTGTTTTCTTTTTCTGCTTTGTCTTTATTGTCCTGAGCTTCTATGGATCTCCCTACTCCAGTTATGGCCCATCACTAGGATTTGTTATTCAGAAGGTGTTTGCAAATTTTATCTTGTCTGGACAGGCTTTTTTCTTTTTTCTTCAGCTGCAACTTCATGTCACAGTTGAATCTTTGCTTCTGAGGTTTCCAGCACAATATATTTCATAGTGACGATCTTTCAGCTGCGATGTGTGGGTTTCTTTGCTTTGTGAGAAGTGCTTTCATCTCTTGTATCATAGAACCTTAGAATTGGAAGGATCCTTTAAAGGCTATCTAGTCTAGCCCCTCTGCAATCTGCCTGGACATATTCCACTAAATCTGGTTGCACAGACCCTAGTCCAGCCTGATCTCCAATGTTTCCAGGGATGAGACATCTACCTCCTCTGGGCAACCTGTGCCAGTGTCTCACCATTGTCATTTTAAAAAAACTTCTTCCTTTTATCTAATCTAAACCTACCCTTTTTTAGTTTGTAACCATACCTCTTCTCCTATTGTTACAGGCCCTACTAAAAAGTTTATCCTCATCTTTCTTATAAGCTCCTTTTAGGTACTATAAGGCTGCTATAAGGTCTCCCTGGATCCTTCCCTTCTCCAAATGGAACAATCCCAGCTCTCTCCAGCTTTCCTTGTAGAAGACGTGCTCCACCCCTCCAATCACATTCTGTTTATCTCAGCCTTTATGGAGGAATGGTGGAAGAATATTCTCATGTCTAGGAACAGTTCCTAACACGTGCATGTGCCCTTGTCAGCCACGGGCTCTCCTTAGCCACTTGTCTCACTTATATTGCTGCTGAAAGCAGCATCTTGTCCAAGCAAGAGACAGGCAAACAAATTCACTTACAGTCAATAAATATGTGTTGCTTCTCTTCATTTATGGTAAGGTCAGAGCAGTCACAGTGCATTCTGCTGCTGGCTTGTGGTTCCTGAGGATTATTTATTTTTTAACATTCAAAGATAACAAGAGCAAATTCCGTGACAACTTTGTCTCACTAATGTTAAATTTCTAAACATTTCAGCTGGCTTTCATCTAAATATGTTTTGGAACATCTGAATATGAAAATATATTCGTATCTTAATACTGTGAGATGCAGAGCGTTTGAAGTTAGATTAAACTGTTCTCTTAAGACATGGAAATGCATGGATTGAGGCTTAACAGGAGTCAGAAAAAAATCATAGGAAACTTCCACTGGGTAGTGATTTTCATCTGAATTGTGTTGTGAAGTATTTCCTGGAAGTTATTTTCCAGTCGAATACTTGGATTGAACAAAAGTGGATAATGTCACCATTATAGATTTTCCAGCATTTTCAGTCTGAACTCATTAAGTTTGATTTTAAAACATTCTTTGACGACTTGCTTTCCTAAGCCAATTTTTATTCATCCTCCTAACTAATATTTTAACCATATTCCAAGCCTTACAGTGTACTTTCTCACCAGGTCAGAGGTCATATTTTCTATTGAGCACCACGGTCCATTACTTCTCAATGTACTTATATAAATCTGCTTGATTTATAACTGTTTTGCTCTTTGAAGTTTCTACCAAGCAGAATCTTTTAAAAATGGGATTGTTTACATTTGAGTTTTATTCAACCTGTGTGGTACTGGCAGCAGCATGAATGCACATTTTTGGCAGAACCTCTGCCTTCAGCTTTTTCCTTGACTCAGTCTTTCCATTCTTGTGCAGCTATGAGCTCAAGTGTCTTTCACTTGTGTATTTAATTCCAATGTTCTGTGCTTAAATTTAGCAGACCAGGTGTTGAAATTTTTAGGCAAAATTTTAGTAAATGATATAAAAGATGTAGATATGTTATTTCTACTTAACAGCAGTATAATGATGTATGCTTTGTAAGGCTCACTACACACCAACCTTTTCCTAGTACTTTGCAATTGTAGATGCTTCTCCTTGTCCTGCAAGGTCTTTCATATGAGGTAAAATGGCTTCAAAATTTTCTTTCAACTTGGTCAGTTCCATAGTTCAGCTTTTGATTTTTGTCCTTAAAGTGTGCTCTATGCTTGCCATGTTCAAGGCATAAAGATCCTTCCATGGAATTATGGCATAACTTTGTTTATGAGGTCATAGAGTTCAAAAACCAAAATAGTTGGTGGTGTCAAAAAGGGACAGCATGTGCCTTTTCCTCTGAAGCAGAGAGTGAACTTCCTCTCTCTTTTGACTCTGCCTTTGGAAGCAGAGTGAGTGTTAGTTCCTTCTGTAAAAGTTAAATTTCTTCTTTCAAGGAAAAGGGTTGGGGTCAGAGTGAAGCTCCATTTCTTGTGCAGATTCCTCTTCTTGTGCAGCTTTTCCTCATTCTATAGATAATAAATTTCAATCTGAGCATTTTCCCTCCT
>VZRX01004872.1:0-38306 GCA_013398075.1 Notiomystis cincta
ATATATAAATATATACACACACAGACCACCATGTTCACTGATAGAGAAGTAGCAGATTTAAGAACTTTTCTGTTCAGGGTACTGGCTGTAAAAGAGTCCTTTTTCAAAATGCCTTCAACTAGCTAAAAGTGGCCATCCAAAAGCTGATCCTCCATAATTAGTCAGATAAAAGTGTAAGCAAACTTAAAAAAAAAAAAAAAAAAAAAAAAAGAAGAAGAAAAAGAAGAAAAAAAAGGAGGAAAAAATAAAAGGGTGGGGAAGAAGAAGAAAGAAAACTTGCTCCAGGGAAGAAGCAACTGTTCTCTGATGTGCAGCAAGGAATTTAACATCAAAGAACTAATGTAAATGGGGCCCATTTACCTCAAAAAACAACACAGCACTCCACATTCTGGAATATTTCTATTTTAAGTTTGACAGCATTATGCTTTGTACCAAAATTCAAGATTGTGTAATTTGATAGATGTCAGAAGAAAACGACCTTTGGAATGGCTAAGGGTGGCAATCTTTGTTATTAAGTATGTTAAAGCTCTCTGTACAATATCTGTTTAAACTTCAGAGATCAGCAGATCACCTTTAAAGTTCACCTGTACATAAAAATCCCATTTTGACTCAAAGCCTGAAACGTGCATTTTCCTTCTGTGCCTCTAATGCTGGCAGTGGGTGACTTCCTCCACCAAACTCCTGTTCTTTCTCCTGCTCTCCCCACCAATCAGACACAAATGAAAGCTGGATCTCTGCTCAGCAGTGAAAATAGCACACCAGTTCAAATATGTAATCTGAACCACCCAAAAGACCATTAAAAGTAGTTGAATACCCAAAATGATGTTAACAGAATAATTAGTCAAGTACCAAATGACTTCAAGGGTTTTGAAAATGAATGATAGAAATCCCAAAATCCTATTAATATTCTATTTTACATTTCACTTTTAGAGGTCTACAAATCTTTTCCTTTTTATTTTTTTTTCATTAAACATACATCTTTAGGAAGAAAAAAACCCTCTCATTCATGTGTGAAGTACTTTTCATTGGGAAAAACCCAAGAATGAATAGAAATGACTTTGACAGTACCTGCACAGAGAATTGCCTTTCTGCAGCACATTGCAGTTCTGTGCTTAATGGGGGCCCACTGAGAAATTGCTTCTGCAAACTGTGCCTTAGGAAAACTCTCCATTCCAGACTTTTCATTTAAACCAACAGAGTATTTCTAATAATTCTGAAATTATGCAGAGGAATTAAATACAAGCATTTTTAACTCTCCCAGAAAGTCTTCTGTGGGACTGCAGCTGCAGGGTTACACCAAGCCTTACACCAGGACACAATTATTACCTTCACCTAAATGGATTTACTGAGCATCTAAATACCCCCAACATCACTAATGCTGATTTCCAGTCAATATTGCTGTCAGCCAGGCAGATTATTTCAAACAAACTGGTCTAAAATACAAGTCTTGCATACAAGACAAGGATTCAAAAGCAGATTAACAGCCTGAGTTTGCCACATGGAATTGTTTAATGCTCAAACTACCCTTTAGAGGAGACAACACTGGTGAGGGCATCAGGCACTTAAAGGGCTGGCAGGGAATTGTGGTTTAATCTGAAGGTGTTCTGGGAGATTTTGCCAAAAGATTGCTGGGTGTGATAAACTCTGGGCTGGGATCATGGACAGCACAGGCAAAGAGGGCTGGTTTTTTATTTACTCCCATCAATCACCTGTGAGGTGATTATTGGTGAAATCAGTGTTGTGTTTTGTGGTGACAGAGATTCCTGCAAATGAACAGACTCAAATGATTCGAACAGATGTCACTGCTTCTCATCTGCCATCCATCACACCAGGCAGCTAGGCTCGAGATTTCTCAATAATTTCCTATTCCCACTAACTTTGTGGTCAGGTTTCATGCTATGGCACAATTCTTCCTACAGCTCAACACTCAAATGAGGTGGAGTAAACCTGGTGAACATGGGGAGACTGCCACACTCTCCACTTTAGGGTCCCTAAATCACAAATGCACTCCTGGATCACCATTTTTAATATTTCTTGGTTTTCTTCTTTTCTGTCTGACTAAACAGAGCTGGTTATTTAAACTGAATTTAAGACATTATACCAAAAGTGGTGGCATGTTCTTTTCCAGGGCTTTAACAAAGAAAACATGAACCCAACAGGAATTATCTGAGCTTTGAAAGCTGCCTTTATCCCTGAGAAATATCTCACTCCTCTCACGTGCTCTGACACAAAGAAGGTTCCAGAGCACTCAGCTCAGCTGTCTCTGGTACCCACACAGCTGACACCCAGCAAAACCACGGGGGGACAGGCTGGGAAACATCTCTGAAGAGGGAAATCAAAGCTAAAGCTTCCTCCAGTCCCCAGATGTGCCACTGATCCATGACTTGATTCAGTTAAAGATATTTAATCTGAGCTTTACAAAACACGATTCTTTCAGAAATTGGAGATTTCCGAGAGCCAGGCACTTTATCATGATTTATCAGCTAAATTTACATGCCTTGATTTTGGCCAAAGAGAGACTTTAAGGCTCCTGAAAGAATTATAAAGGTGTAAGAATGAAATTTTTGGTTTTTAGATTCTGCATTGCTACTTTAAGCTGAATTTTGTGGCAATAAAGAGCATTTAATAAGAAGACAATGAAAGAAAAACACTCTATGTATGTATGATTTTAAGACAGAATCTTTGCTATTAAACAGGAGGAAAACTGGGAACAAAAGGATGAAGTCTGTACCCCTGAATTGACTCTGGACCACTAAATTAATTCGGTTTCACAAAGTTAACTCAGCATTATGAAGTTACATCATTAGGCAAGAGCCCAACAAAAGTTAAGCTTCTGCAGTTGGAAAGATAGACACTGAAAATTCGACCAAATCCCCCAAGAAATCTATGAGCTGAAGCCATCAGTGCTCCTGAGCAAGATCATGCTGGATTATTTTGTGCAGTTTTAAATATGACAAAGCTTCCCCAAAAGAGTGACACTGAACTTCCTGGAGCCAGAGCACCTTACTGAGCTGAGGAGAAACTTCCCCAGTCCAGCAAAGGCCCAATTAAAAAGAAAATGGAATATATTGTTCAATCATCAAAGCAATTAAAAACATAAATAAGGCATTGCAAGACTCTTAACATTCCCAATGTTTAATTATTTATCTGTTCTCCGTCCTGCAGCTGTAGGTCAGAATTAACTCCTCTGAACTAAAGGCAGGAGAACTCTTTGGGGGATTTGTACCTTATTCATTTTCAAGCAAACATTCAAATTCATTTCAAATTCACACAAGAACTGCAACAGTTTCACCTAAATCAGATTTTCTACAAGTTAAACACCCCTCCTACACTCAGATGTGATTGTGAAACTACTTTGATCTCTGTTCCCAAATTTATTGCTCTGTGTAATCCATGACAAAATATAATGTGATTTACTGTATCTCTATATGACAGCCCAGCAGCTGACAGAACTTAATAATTTAGCATAAGGAAAAAACCCTTCTGGCACCAAAATATACAAATCATAATTGAGGCACTTTAGTATCACGTTACAATGGAGCACACGCAGAGTGATCATAAGAACTTCAAAACAATTAGAATTCTTTCTCACCCATTTAATGAAGGTGGGTTTTACTCCGTGACATGTTCTGCAGCTGTAAGCAAGTCATTTTGGAGCACTTTTCTTTCTTCATATTAATCACTCTGAAGGACTAATAACATTGTTTTACCCCTTCCCTACTTCCCAAACACTCCTTCTCCTCCAAAAAGAAGAAAAAAGCCACCTGCAGCTTTTCTCTATTATAATGATATGAAGAAAGAGCAAATGACTGTAAACAATGTCTTCAAATCGTGCCAGAATTTAAATACCAATTATTATCTTTTATATTAGTTTGGTTTTGATCACTGGGCATTTTTTCTAAATAAAGCTACTTGGAAATATGATTTTTTTTTACTGTGCTGACCTAAGCAGGGATGTGTTGGACACGTTCCACCTTTTGCAGTGGCTTGTGCTGCCACTGGGCTTTGGGGGACTTGAGAAAGTCTTTGTGCAAAGGATGCCTCACCCCAGAAACTTCCAAAGGAAGGAAGAATGTGGAGCTGTGGAGCTCGTGGATACAGGAGAAATTTCTGCTTCTAATTCCAAGTAACAAACACCAGTTTCTGTTGTTTGCAAACCAAAACCATGGAGGGGCCCCAGTGAAACCAGCAGGGATGGCTGCAGGGACTGGGAGCCAGGAGCAGAGAATTCTTCCTGTCACACCTGAGCAGGAACCCAGACCTCACTCAGTAATTCTGAATAAATCTAAGAATGAATTGGCTGAATTGTTGAAATAAAAAAAAATCCACCAGTAATTTCACATTACAGTCAGCACCAGCCAATGTTTTCCCAGTATTATCTCATACCCAGGAATGTAAGGATAAATGAAATTGGTAAATTAGAGAAAACTGGACCTACAAGCAGTCAGCCTTTTCCAAGACACCAAGGTATTGGGAAAAAAGGGAGAGAATGAGGTCATGATTCAACTGGGCTTTTAAAAATATTTAATAAAGCTGAAATAATAAGCAATTGTGTACTACAAGATAAAGTCTGTGTGTTACAGGTTGTTTGGAGAGTGAAGAAAGGCTCAGGAAACGATTGAAAAAATAATTACAACAGTTGTTCTGCCACTGGCAAAACCTCAGCATTCACCTTATCCACCATCCCCACGACTCTGGGAGTCTTGATCTGGTGAATACACTCCAAAGGAAAAAGCCTGGGAGTTGTGGAATTGAGAAGAGGCAGCCTGTGCCCAGGTGCTGCACAAAGGGGAGGGGTGTTGGACACACCTGAGACAGAGGCAACACAAAAACCCCACCTGTGAATGGTTCTTCAGCTCATCCCTCAGGTTAAAAATAGCTGGTTAAAAACCCACCAAACCCTAAAAAACCCAGGCAAACTTCTCCAACAGCTACCCAGCTATAACAGAGATGACAGGACATGAGTGAAGTGTGCTGAAAGATGGCCCAAACCATCGAGCTCTAATTTCAATCATATCAGTCCCTGCCCTGCTGAAAGCCATCTTTTTGATTCCATATTTTGCCATAATGCATCATTTAGCTCTTGTCTGGTTCTCATCTCTGAACAGCATTGCTTCAATCATTTTCACTTTTAACCCTGTGGTGCTATTTGGGAATGCAAATAATGGTGCTTGGTGTCCCTTCAGACATTAATGGAGATATTAAAAAGTGAGACTCTTGCTCTTGGGTGCACATTTTTTTCCCCATAGTGACAGTTAAACCAACTTCTCCTAACTCTGGAAGCAGATTTATAAATACAGTTGATGAGTAGACATCTGACCTGTTGTTTTCTGGTTTGTTTCTTCTGAGTTTTTATTTTCTTAGGGGAGATGGAAGCAGAGTAACTGTGAATAACTGCAGCTCTTGCTTTGAAACATCTCCAGTAGGGAGAGTGCCATAAATTCTGTTCAGCCTTATTGGAGTGAAATATCCCTGAGATGATTCTACCATCTTTTGCTTCATGTTTGGCTCTGTTGATTGAAGACTCTTCCAAATGGCTCCCCTGAGGGGTGATGCAATTCCTGTGACCATGTTCCTGGTCCACCATCATCCTGCTTTTTCTTTGGAGGAATCAGAAGGAGCAGTGCAAAAAGGGACATGCTACAGAGGAAACTGGCTTTTAAAAGATTTGTTGAAATGTACTATCAAAACACATTAAATAATCTGCATTTTTTTGTACTAATATATATTAAAAATATTTCCTCTTTTTGAAATACATTTCTTCTTGATCCTTTGGCATCATGTTTTGCTTTTACTCAATCTTTTGGCATCACATTTCTGGTTTTGCTAGATTTTCTCCAACAAAGCCAAAGTACTGCACTCATTTTGATTAATATTAGTTGGTGAATCACTATTGCTGTGTCAGAAACGTTCAAGAACCAAATGTAATTTAATGTACACAGGCTCTACAAAACAAAAACAATAAAAATATTACTGCTCTGGAACAGAGAGAGATAATATCAGAGACAATAGTTCTTGGATTATAATGAAAAAAAATTAAGAGACTTGGGAAACATCCAACTCTTCTTGGTAAGAGTTGGAGGCTCTTTAAATTATTCATAGCTGGGGCCTAAGCTGAATAATTGATGTAATAGACTCAAACATTTTAAAAAATAGCCCATCTACAACTGGTGGGGATCCTGCCTGCATTCAGCAAAGACACAAACATGGGTCTGCATTACAATTAGACACAATTTAATGAGATCATTACACTTGGGAGGAGTACACGTCCACATTTTATGGTTGACCTATTTGCCCCCATGTAAATAAGCAGGGAATCACTGCAGTGAGGGTGAAAACAGCTCCTCTGAGGGCTCCCCCAAACAAAGTCATCTGCAAGTGTGGCTTCAGTGTTCAAGTTAATGAAGTGAAAGGTGTCAGATCAAAGGTTCCATCACACCCAGCTCTCAGCAGGTCTTAGGGACAAAGATGGAACCATTTTTAGTGTTAATGAAATGTAGAGTTGGCAGAGAAGAAGCAGAGCTGGAGAGACAGGACTGGGAAATGGGAACTCATGGAAGGCAGGGAATGCTTGTGCTTTGGGAGCAGAAGTAATGCTAGGGGGAAACTCAATACTTTTAATCAAGTATCTCTTGGAGTATCTTTCATCTCAGAAGATGTCATATTCCTTCCCTTCATCTTCTATTTCTTTGCCAGTGATGAACAGTGTGACATCATCTGCAACAGTGCCAGAACAGATACTGTGAATCACAGATATTCCTGCATATGCAGCATGAAAATATGCCCAGGGAGTTACATCCAACTGAGCTGTTCTAGGGCTGTGCTGGGGGAGGAATTAATCCAGCACCTCAGAGCCTGATGCTG
This sequence comes from Notiomystis cincta, assembly GCA_013398075.1. Classification (NCBI taxonomy): domain Eukaryota; kingdom Metazoa; phylum Chordata; class Aves; order Passeriformes; family Notiomystidae; genus Notiomystis; species Notiomystis cincta. The sequence goes on from VZRX01004872.1 coordinate 6,865, forward strand.
AAGGAGGGACTGAAATGTTCTCTAGGGCACATTATCAGTACCTTATTTGCAAATTATATGCAAGAAGTTGCTCAAAAATAAGAATCCAACTATAGGACAATGTCTGAAAAGTTTTGAAAAGGGCCCCATTACAAAAACATTACACTGCAACAAAACTGTTATATAGAATAATTAATCCTAATTGGGGAAGGGCTCACTTACAGGGTGACCTTTACTTTAAGGTCCCCCAGTATCTGAGTTTTATGTGAGCTTCAGACCAGAGACAAGGCTGGTTCCTCTGAGCACTGTCAGCCTGTGCACTACTCTGCTCAGGCTGTGCTTGCTGAACTCTCCTCTCCCCCACCAGGAGAGTCGTGCCAACCTCTGCACCACTCACTCTTCATCTCCTGCTTTCACTCCCTCCTGGCACACCTGGAGATGCTCTGAGCTCTGTGAGCCCCAGAGCACCTGGCTGAGGAGTGCCCACACCTGAGTGCAGCCTGAACACACCTGGGCCCTGCCCAGCCCAGGCAGGAGCAGAGCCCAGCTCCAGGGCTGTGTGTTCCTGAAAATCAGACACTCATGGGATGGGATGGAATGGGATGGGATGGGATGGGATGGGTTGGAAGAGCCCTTAAGCTCATCCCATCCCACCCCCTGCCATAGCAGGGACATCTCCCACTGTCTCTGCAGGACCTTATGGCATCCTTTGCCTTTCACAACAATTGAGTTTATAATGTCCTGCAGTGAAGCCCTGACTCAGCAAAATGCTTCAGCCCCTGCCTAATTTTATGTCTACAGATGGCCCTGCTGGTGCCATCGAGGTGTTTTAGGGATGTAACTTGGAATCATAGAATCTTGAAAAGATTTGGCTTGGAAGAGACCTTAAAGCAAATCTCATCCCAGCCCTGTCATGGCAGGGACACCTCCCACTGCCCCAGGGTGCTCCAAGCCCAACCTGGCCTTGGGCAGTGCCAGGGATCCAGGGGCAGCCACAGCTCCTCTGGACACCCTGCTCCAGGGCCTGCCCACCCTCACAATGCCCAGGGAACAACTCCTTCCTAATAGGGTGAAACACTTTGCAGAAAAACGATCCTGAAGCTTTGTTCAGCTCAAGCAGGCGTGCACAGAAAATGCTGCAAACACATCGATATCTCACAGGAGCAAAGCAGGAGAAAACGTGCCCAGCCCTGCCAGTGTCCAGCATTCTCCAAAAGACACCAATCCTGACCAGGCCTGGAGTGCTCAGGGAGTGCTCAGGAACTGACATTACAAGGAACAATGTCCCAACTTTAAAGCTGAGATTTTTATGCAACAGAAAATTAAAGACCTCAATAAATCACATATCCCTAAATGTCAAAAAGCTGTCTACAAATACCAACAAATATTTAAATGCTCAGTGTGCCTGTTATGAAGACTCTTCCTTCCCCTGTCTCTGCCCCTCACTCTTCTCCTTCCCATCCCCACAGCAGCAGCACTATGGGGAGGGCAGTGCCAGAGGAATCCTGGATCTTCTTTACCCATTTGTAGCTCTGCTCTCCTTGTCACTGAAGCATGAATCATTTCTTTCGCATTTCCTCATGTCCACGGTGACAGTCCACAGTGACCCAGAGCAATCCACACAGAAAATCAGCCTTACTCCCAGAGCAGAGCATAGAGGAATGAGATCCCTCGCTTGAGAATGGACTGACCTTCAGAAAATCTGGACAGTCAGATGTTCCACGCCTAAACTGTGAAATTCAGCTTCCCATTGGATTTTTAAGCAATCTTCACAGAATTTGCACCAAAAAAAAGTCAATTTAGAGAACAAAATTCTTCTCCCATATTGTCCTAAATTTCAAGGTAACAAGATCTGGTAGAAAATATTTTCAAAAACAACTTTCGAGGCTCATGCTGTAATTAAGATGCTTTTCTTTCCCCTCTTGGATAAAATCATCTCCATCAAAGTTCTGTGGACTGTAACAGGATCAAGATTTGAACTAAATTAGCTGAAACTGCTACTACTTTTAAGCTTTTAAATGGAGCTTGCCCTCTAAGCTACTTTGAGTTTTGGATTTTGTGGTCAATTTCCACAGTTCTACAATTGCAAGAAAGAAATGAAACCGAATGGGGAATGGAGATTTGAAGGTAATGCCAGGTATTTTCACATGTCTCTGAAAGACTTTTCAACAGAGATACTTTTTTCTTTTCCCCTCCTATCTTTTACTCAATATGTGCTCTTCAGATTAGGGTAAAAATAGGGAAGTAGGTTAAAGAAAAAAAAATACAATAGCAGTTAATATAGCTTAAAATTAGCAAATTTTTTGAAAAATAGAAAAAAAAATCAACAAATTAAAGAAAATCAGTATTTCTGACAGAAATGACAATTCAAGACTATTAAAGATATTGCCCAATGAAGGATTATTTGTAACTTTAATTTGAGGATGTAAAGAAGTTAACTTTTCTTTTTGCTATACTACACATGTAAAAAAAGATCAAAGAAAGAAAAGAATTGAGATTCAAATTCCATTTTTAAGCAAAAATGACAATGTCTTCCTGAGTTAAAATTAATCCTTTAATGATGAATTTCAAAGGTTTAAATACTTTCTGTGACCTTGGCTTTAAATAATTATGCCAAGCAGAGCTTTCCTTACATTCAGAAAAGATTCTGAATTGTTGATCACAGCCATTTTAATGGCTTCAGGCTGGCTGATTTCCAACATAATCCTCAGAATGCTCTTTAAAATTACAGACCAAGAACCTGACGCAGGTAAATGAAATGTCACTTGCACAAAGGCTGCTCAAACACTCCATGCAGATTGTTAATTTGTGCCACTGCACATCCCCTTGCAGGAAAATGTGTGATTTAGTGCCTTAATGCAACGTATAAAAGAGACTTCAACAACTATCTGCTTACACATACACAGAGTCTACCACAAATATTAAGTAGGGGGTTTTTATAGTTTGGTTTTTGAAATAAAACTTGCATGTTTTAGCTCTCTAATGGGGAGAATACTTCAATTCAAGGCAGGTGGCCAAGGGATGCTCCCCGAGCAGGAATGTGGGCAGTGACCCCACAGAACAGAACAGGAGGGAAGCCTTGATCAATCTGAAACATTAATTTCTATTTTCAAATCTTACCCAGAGTCCTTTCTCACTTGATGAACACAGGCAAGACTGAACCAGCCATTGTGAGCAACCAGACACAACTTCCTTGCACTCTGAGCCTGAGTTTTTCCCTCCTGAAGAGCTCACCCTCTTTTTAAGGGAGAAAAAGCTGGGCTAGGCACAACCACCCTTTCCACTGTCTCTATTCCAGCAGGGGAAGACCAGCCTGGTCCTGGCTGGCTTTACCTGTGAAATCACCTAGTTTTTAAAGTGCTGTTGGCTGCTGAGCGCCTCACAGCACCTTCCATCCCTGCTGGAGGTGCTGCCCAGGCCCTGTGTGTCCAGAGCAAAGGTTTTCACCCAGAACCCCAGAAGGTCCCACACTTGTGCTGTGACTCTGGCATCCCATGTTCTGCACCTGCTTTTTCAACTCAAGTGACCCCTGGCCACTCTCCCTTAGGGAGACTCTGCCCAGCTGACCTTTGGGGTGATCGCTCCCCTTCTGCCCCGTGGAGCTGCTCTTCCCGAGCCCCTTACCTTGTCCAAGGCTGCCTCTATCTCTGCCATGTGCTTCTTTTTCAGGTCTGATATCACTTTCTCCATCTCCATCTTCAGACTCTGCAGTGCCACCTCCTTGTCTCGAGCTGCCTTCAGCTTCTCCTCGTCGCACTGGAAGCTCAGTTCCAGCAGCTGCTGGTTCCGCAGCGCGTTCGCCTGGATCAGCTCTTCCCTCAGCTTGCGGATTTGGTTCTCCAAACAACAGATCATCTGAGAGAAAGAACAAACAAAGTCACAAAACCCAACCCCACAACACAACACCTGCTTGGTTAACTCCAACAGGCTGGCAGCTGGGGTAGGAACACGCTCAAAAGATGCTCTGTCCTTTCTCCTGGCCTCTCTTCTTGCTCTTCCCTTTCTCTTTCAAATCAATACAACTCCCCCTGCCCAAAGCATTGGTGAGATGGACATTTATGGAGGAGAAATCAAGCTTGTGGTATATAATCACCACATATCCTATCCACACCTTCATTTTTAATCCTTAGGAAATGACCTGCTGCCTTCTAATGAGCTGTCAGAGTATCATCAATCACTGATCAATCACTGCTGACCTCGATGGGGGAACACAAAGGGGAGGCATCAAAGTGACAGGGATAAAGCTGTGTCACTCCTAAATCACAGAATTCACTCTGCTGCTTTACAGCAGGAGTAGATTACCTTTTACTTCAGATTACACTTGCATTTAACTCTTACTAGTTACTTTTCTAATCCATTTCTTCTGTGGGTTCTTCACTGGAGTCCAGGAGCACCACATTTGGGCTATCTGTATCCTTACAGCTATGTGTGATGTATGGCACTGGAGGCACTGAATGTAACTCTGAAAATGAGCACTTTCACTACAGAGCTCACACAGGACTTCCCCCTTTGTCCTCCCTGCTTCACCAGAAGCTTTGCAGTTGCCTGGAATTCTTTCACAGAGGAGGGGACAATACTGAGAGCAGGAATGGATGTTCTACCAAACAAGTGCCAGTGACTCAGATTAAGCTTATTAAAGCTTTCACAAGAAAATCTGAGGAAAAGCAGTGTATATTTAAAGTTCCCATTGTCCTGGAATGCCAGTTGCTCTCCAACTACTATTTTTCTTCTTCAGACATTTTTAATACACTGTCTGTACTCAGCTACACCACCTATTTGCAGCCTCTGAGAACCACATTACTACAAAACTCTGAAAGGGAAACATTTGTTTCTGACCAAAGCTGGGACATGAACGACTATCAGATCTATTGCCTTGTACATTAATCTCCCAGGACAGATTCCTATAAATACTGTGATCTGAGAGGAAAAAAAAAATCAAGGCTTGAAAGTCTGCCTATTTGTCAAGCTATTTGAGCTATATGGTGTAATAAAAGACATTGTCTCCCTTCAAACCTTCAGTTTGTCCTTCAGCTATCACAGCTGTAACATGTATTAAATAATATCAACCATCTCAGAAACTTATTTTGCTTCCATGCTTTCTTAATTACTCCTTGGCATTAGTCCCTACTGTGTCAAAGGTAAGAGCATGTGCATGGTAGAGAAGGAATGAGCACGTCATTTGTATACAGAACTCTAACACAGGCCACATATTTCAGCCCTATCAGCATCATCTCAAACATATGTTTCATATACTGTAATCTGCACTAGATCCTTTCCTTCCTTTCCTGAGCCTTTCCTCTACACATGTTTAATTTCTTATTAAATCTGTATACGGACTAAAAATGTAAAGTGTGTTTCAATATATAATTATAATCCACAATGTACTTTTATAATTCTTTCAGAAAATGATTTCATCTCCAGCTCACAAGAACATGACAGCCTGCCTGGCTGTTCCTTAACCAGAGCAGCACTAACTCAATGAAGATAAGAGCTGCAATTGCTGATGGGTGATGTGGTCTGAGCTCTGAACTGACACACGGGGAATTGGGGGTTTTTAACAGCTGCTCCAGTGCAAGTCCTGCCTGGAATAGCCACAATTATCTTTTAATCTGGGAGAGTTCTTTTTGAAAGCTCATTCCCCCACTTTCCATCTTTTTTTCCCTTCCTTTCTATTTTAAAATAAAAAGCTTCCTTTAATTACAGCCTCACCACACACATGAGTGAAACTAAGAAATTACATTGCTCAGAAGTTCCCTGAAAAGTTTTTAAAAATATTTAGGATAAGAAATCAGGACTAACTTTTTATAATGCAAGGAAAATTCATTCATAAATGACATTACAAGCCAAAATAAAGATTAGTTGAATTCCTGTCACACCTTTTAAGCTGTACTTCCTTCTTTATTCAATGGTTCTTACACAAAGCCTTAGAAAATGAAACACAAACCAGTGTTTTCTGTTAGGAGAAAGTAACAGCTCCCAGCCTCGAGTGCCAAAACTGGGGAGCTGAATGTTATAGGTAAAGTAACAGTAATTAATATGCAAAGGAGCATTAATGTTGGACCTAATAGATGGTAAAAGCAGATTTGGTTCTATTAGGGAAGAAGAAAGACTCTGAAGACGGGGTGATGGCAGCGAAACTAATATGATTAAAGGAGTCCCTTTGGAGCAACTTCACTGCGAGTAAGATGATGTTAAGAGACATCTAATCTCTCCAAAGTGACTGGAAAAAGCTTATATTGGGGATCACAGACACAGTTCTTGTCAATTACTTTCAAATAAGTCCAGTTCTCACAGCCAGATTAGTTTTTCCCATAAACAAAGTCAGTGGCAGAAGCAGCTTACGCCCAACTCAGTGCCTGAGACAACTTGGTGTGACACGGATATCTCCCCAGTGCTGCAGGAAATGAATCCCAAACTTTCCAGCACTAAGACTCTGCTATTCCACATGCCAGGTTTAATAAACTATTATTAGACTTAAATGTAGGCAAATTAGGGAAAGAAAAAAAAAAAAAGCCCCAAGATGACTTAATTCTCAGTTGCGAAAAATCCATGAAATATAAAACTCATGAGCAACTGTCTTTTCTTAAGGATTCTGTGGGAAAAGAAAAGCTGCAGTTACAAAATCTGACTCAGGCTCCAGATAGGAAGGCACGATGGTTTCTTTGTAACACTGAGTCCTCTCTCTCAGCCTTGGTTTCTCAAATTCTCCTCTGGCTGCCCAAATCTCTGTTTGGGAACCAAATGGTTTGCGTGGTCCAAATCAACTGCTTGAGTGCAAGAGTTGCTGTGAGAAAAACACACCTTGAACACCCCATTTAGCAAATTATTATGGTGCTAAACGAGGACTAAACATAAGAAATAAAGACTGACAGTATGTAATAGGGCCACAATGTCACTGCCACTTGCTGCCTTTTCTGGATCAAAGTGTTGCAGTCTCTATTTCGGTTCTGTGTGTACAAGAGCATGAAATAAGAGAGATCTGTATCTATTTTAGAAAGGATGCAGAAATGTGTAGCAATTCCCAGGATGGCCATGCCACAGGAACATGGCCCAAACAGGGAAGCATTTTGTAAAATGACCATTAATCCACATACAGGACAACAAATAGAAAGACAACACCAGCTTCCACAGTATCCCAAATGGAACAAAAATACAAATACATAAACTGTGTGACAGAGAAGAGATTTCATATGAGTTTACATGACATGTCCCTTAGATGAAGAAACTGCTGGCCAAGGTGGTGATTTCTATTTCTGTTTCAAAGAAATAACTTAGAATTCTAACTAAGAATATCTGTGCTGAAATAGTGTCATAAAAAGGGTGGGTCATAAGCCCACAGCAATTTGCCTGCAGGGAAAAAATAGACTTGAAAGAAAAAGAAGAAGGTTGGTCACTCACTTTGGCCTATTTAAAATGCCAATAAATGTACTGCGTGTTATTTGGAAGGAAAACATGTGCTCTTAATTTTAAACAGTAAATTGCACAAGAAAATATAAAGTTGGCAAAAAGTTTAAATTAAAATCTGTTGCCGATGCCTGAAACTCCGCTCCACTTCCAGGCAGCAGGGATGAGAAACGGACCGAATGACTAGGGCCTAATTAAAAACAATAATAACACAAATTCCCTTTATTTTCCAGGAGCTCCTGCTTCACCCCCATGGAGCTTTTCCTCGGATCAGTTTCTGAGGAGAGGCTGGAGGGCGATGCCATCTCCACACTGCCGGGATGGACGTGGGGCTCGCTGTCCCTGTCCCTTCCCTGTTCCTGTCTCTATCCCTGNTCCCTTCCCTGTCCCTATCCCTGTCTCTATCCCTGTCCCTTCCCTGTCCCTATCCCTGTCTCTATCCCTGTCCCTTCCCTGTCCCTATCCCTGTCTCTATCCCTGTCCCTTCCCTGTCCCTATCCCTGTCTCTATCCCTGTCCCTTCCCTGTCCCTATCCCTGTCTCTATCCCTGTCCCTTCCCTGTCCCTATCCCTGTCTCTATCCCTGTCCCTTCCCTGTCCCTATCCCTGTCTCTATCCCTGTCCCTTCCCTGTCCCTATCCCTGTCTCTATCCCTGTCCCTTCCCTGTCCCTATCCCTGTCTCTATCCCTGTCCCTTCCCTGTCCCTATCCCTGTCTCTATCCCTGTCCCTTCCCTGTCCCTATCCCTGTCTCTATCCCTGTCCCTTCCCTGTCCCTATCCCTGTCTCTATCCCTGTCCCTTCCCTGTCCCTATCCCTGTCTCTATCCCTGTCCCTGTCCGCCTCCTCCCGGTGCCTCACACACCAAACCACAGCCGCCCAGTGCCACGCTCCCCCAGCGGCCAGGGCACTTCAAAGTCCCAAAACCGAGGCAGGGGAGAGCTGGGATGAGCTCCATTCCTAATTCCTCCCCCGAGGCGCAGATCGGGAGTGTTGCTCCAGCACACTGACGGTAGGAGACTGAGCTCTCCTCTCTCCCTCTCTGCAGAGGAAGCTGCAGGAACCTCGCTGGGAGCACACGGGCTGCTGGAGCACAGCGTCACTGCTAACACCCCTGCACTTCTCCAGAGCCTCCTGACAACTCTTCAAACTGAGTTTTAGAAGTTTTCAGTGCTGGCTTAACTTGGCTGCAATCAGAGATGACTGCACAGGGCTCACTCTGCTGTGTTTAATTTTGCTGCCATGTAACATTTTAAAAAAACCTACCACAACTTCCCCAGAAGCTCTGAGAGTGGCAGGGACAAGGCCAGGTGATCCCAAAGATCCTCTCTAGGACAACACCCTTAAACATCAGCCTGTAGGTCACAGCCCTATGTGACCCACAGATAAGCAGCTTCTGCCCCTGTGTGCCAAGACCTTCCCAGCATTTCCTCCTCTGGAGAACACTAAAATGAGCAGAGTGTGCTGGGAAAGCATCAGCTGGGCCCTTCTGAAAGGGACATTTGTGTCTCTGTGCCTTGCCACGCTGCTGTGGGGTGACAGCCATGCATGAGGTATCCATAACATTTGTTACTGGGCACCGGATTATTTTTGAAAGGAGATCAGTCCAGTCTGCAGTAAAAACAAATCTCACTTTGATGATGAAGAAGTGAAAGGAAAATAAAGAACGAAGTAGGAACACCCAGTGATTCAGTGGTGACAATGACTCCCTTTTTACCCACTAGCAGGGCAGTGTCCCAGAAGAGGGGGATGAAGTGTCCTGTCCCAGCCACGCAGGAACTGGTGGCACATTTACTGTAAAACACCTTGGGATTATCTGCTCCAAGTGGGAATCTGAACGACTTCAGCTTTCTTGTGAGTAAACAAAGCTTTATCAAATGCTGGGAAACAGATCATACAACTTTCTTTCCCATCACAAAAACAACCAATGCATTTAACATAAAAGAAGTCTGAAAAATAAACAAATATTTGCAGCTCTAAGCTTAGAAAAAAGCATCGCCATAAGAACTTCAAATGTGTGTAAAGTTGATTTGTGTTTAGAACAAAATTGGTTTATATTAATGAGTTTTTCTACTGCAGCTTCTTCGAGGGACAACAATCCTTCTCTTAACTGATCTTATTCTGGGTGTCAGGAACTATTCTCATGATTTTTACCCTCTGGACCCTGCCAGCCAAGGGCCAGGCAGAGTCCTAATGACTCTCTGATCTGTCTGTCCACAAACCTACTCTACTGAGTCTGACTCACTGGTCCCAGTGAGTTTACCTGCTTTTCTCCATGCCAAAGGAATTCCAACTGGCCAGCCCAGCCAGCTGGCAGCTATTTGTGGCTCCTTTGTATCGAACTCCATCACATCCATTTAAACAACGATATTAAAAATATTTTCTATACCATAGCAATTTCAATTAAAATATGTAAAGAATTTATTATAATTTTTCTCTTGTGACTCATGAAATCAGCAATTTGTCAATATTATGAATACTTTAAAAGATGAGATTTCATTTGCAAAGAAAACCAGTGGCACATTATCATGTGGGTAATGATGTGGCAGAGCACAAATTAGCAGGGATAAGTAATAAACAGCTCTTTAGCTTTCACAGCACAATCTATTACACTGTCAAGTTTAAATGCCTTTTGGGTAAGAACTCACAGGCCCATAAATGTGGTATTTAAGGGAGCAGATAAAGGAAATGGTGTGAAATGAAGTGAAAATGAACAACAGTTCAATGAGCAGCAGGTTGGACTCAGTTCCTAAAAGCACTGATCATTCCAAGGGCATTGGGCTGTGCAAGCCCTTCCGAGGGAAATCATGGAAATTAGCACCCCCACCATTATAAATAGCCCTGGTCAGTGGTCCAGGACTTCCTGGAAACACAGAAATATCAGCTTCAATACTCAGAGATGCATTTTATTGTATGTTTCTACAGAGTTCTATGTACACTGAAGTGTTCTCGTTCTTGAGGAGAAAAAAATTCTGTCCAGAGTGTTGGTGTTACTGCAGAGCTTCTTAAAAGGGAGCCATCCTTATCCTATTTATATTTATTTCTCTGTATCTATGCTCTATGTGACCACACTGCAGTGATAGGGTGAAGTTATGAACACATTCACAAGTGAAATGTTCTCAGCTAATAAATCACGTTGGATATGATCAAGTTTGGGTCTTGGAGCAAAACTTACTCAAACCAAAGCTGCACTCACTAACCTGCACCTGCGCAGAACAAGAGGAGGGGAAGTTCTCCAGGCTCAGACAGATGAATGTCCAGTGCCAAAAAACCCTCAGTAACAGCAGTGCAGGTGACAAGGAAGGGTGAAGTGTCTGCAGTTCAGTAGGGTCACATCTCAATCCCATTTTCCAGGATTTATGCAAAGGTCTATCCACTCCATCCCCACAACCTCGACTTCTCTCACCTTTGCAAATGTACCTCTGACATCTCTCTTGAAAATACTCCCTGGGATTTGTAAAGGGAGGTACTGAGCTGCTAACTTAGGTATTTATTTCATTAATGTTAACAGCATTAAGCTGCTTTTAAAGGTAAATCTTACCTCCTTGGTAAGATTCTTTACATGGGCTATTCCAGCACTGTGCATGCTCTGAAAAACGCCTCTAACACTTAGGAATCTGACAAAAGATTATTCCTACTGATGCCTGGAGAGGCTGACCTAGAGCATGCGCCAGACAGAGTGAGAGGATAAAGAAAGGGCATGGATTTATTGGAGCCTTCCCAGGGACACCTTGAGCAGTGCAGGAGTCTCACAGAGACCACACCCAGGATGGATGATGGTCACACATTTTTTGGACAGATCTAAATTTGATCTATTTGCATATCAGAGGTTAATTAATTGTCCAATTACAGCTTCAGGCAGTGCAGTCCCATTCCCTGAGTTTGCCCCCCCCATTTCACTGTTGTTTATATTTTTGGGGCCTGTGAAGAACAAGATGGCCTTGAGTTTCAGGCCTGGAGAGAAATGGTTTTGTGTGAACAGAATGGGAGAACAGGAGCTGAAGACTGTGGAATTGAGAGTTAAACACTAAAGCAGTCCTGATCTAAAATACAGAAGAGCTAAAACCTAAGGCATCACTACTAACTCTGCTCATCCTGGGTCCAGGGTGTCACTTTGGGATGGGGACTGGTTTAACACCACTCTGCCTTACTGGGTGCTGCTGGAGGTTAAACACCACTCACCTCTGGTAGCCAAAGGCTGGCCAACCCCCCTCAGCACAGCTCCTGCACTGAACATCCTCTCAGGGGAAGTCCAGCATCCTCCAAGATGAGATTTTACTTTTTAGCGTGTTTGTTCTGTCTTGTCTAATCCTGTTAAGCATTTCCTGAAACACTGCAAGTGTTGACTCATGAGGAACAATAGTTACCTTCTGCTCAGCTCCATTTCCAATAAAATTAATGCAAAATCAGTCTGCCTGTGTCATTCCCACAAATAAATACTCTTAGGAAACAATTAACAATTGTAATTTAATCCCCAAACTGTTCACTGGCTTTGTCAGGTATTTCTAAAGACTGAAAAGAAAGAAGCAACACACAGGTATCAAAAAGCCAGGAGGGAAAAGTTACACTGAAAATCTTGGCCTCACTCAGCTTTCTACATCTTAGAAAGGGGTAGCACATTTTTGAGATCTGCTGTGAGATGGCATTAAGGAAAACACAAATTTTGATGATTTTTTTTCCCAAAAGAAGTGCATTGAAATCGACCTGGACTTTTACAGAAGCCAGTCAGTTGCCTAAATCCCAGTTAAGCTACAAACTGGGCTTAAAAAAAAAAGGAGAGGGAGCAAGAAAGAAAGAAAATCAGACATCCATTTGAACAGCTCCACAAAGAGCTTAAAATTAACAGAGCTTATTTCCATTTCTTAATTTACATAAGTCCATTTGATTCCAATTTAGTTAACAGCAGCTAGAAAGCAGAACTTCCTCTAGGTTGGTTATTGTCACTGCCTTCCTAAGAAAATGAGTTTCAGTTAAAGGGAAGAACCTCGAGCTTACACGTGTAACAAAACAATGCAGGAACTGGGGAGCCAAAGGATTACTCACCAAGTTGAAATTGAGATAAATGTAAATACATTTTCCATTTCACTGTTCTAAGACCTGTAAAAGACTCTGCCCTCTTGCCTGGGAGACTGATCCAGAGCAGTTTCTCCTTCCCTGATTTGTTGTATTGGCTTTGAAACAGATTAGGGAGACAAAAATTAAAAATTCTGCCTTCTTTCTCCTCTCCTTTTATCTGATGAAAGGAATGTTTACCTTTGTATTCTTCTTTGTACAAACAAAATGATTGGAATAAAACAGCTAAGGGACCTGCCAGAAAAGGACTCATTTCCTTCTGTCTTTCTACTCAGAATTTTAATGGAGACACTCAAATGAGCACACAACAATCTACCTAATTGCATTAATAGAACTTAAATATGATGGAGATAAGAAAATAAATCAGCCATAAATACTTGTTTAATGTAGTGATCCCCTAAAATAACTTGTGAGAGCAAAATATGAATAAAATGCAGAGTGGCTAAAAAAAGAAATGAAAATCTATATGTAACACCAGGTTTTCTGCATCATACAAATCACAACAATCCATCTCTAAGTGAAGATTGATGCAAATGACACCAAACATCTTCCCTGTTTTCCTTTCTGAAAAACTCTAAAGCTTTAATTTCTGCATTTCAGGATGTGAAAGGAAAATATTCCTCTCAGGTAAATGTTAAAGTTATGTTCAGTTCTGAAATGACATTGGAGTAAAGCTTGTTCTGAAAGTGAGGAAAAGCTACTGATATTTATGGAAGGATAGGAATTTCCTGCAATGGAATCCAGAAATGGAGCCTAAAGATCTCTGCAGTGCACTGGGGAGAACTGCCTGTCAATCTCAGAGCATTTTGTGTCCAGCATCCCCTAAGTCAAAGCTTTTAAAAAACATTTGCATTTAAATTTTCCACACGCTAATTTTAAAAGCATTAACATTTCCTGAACAATGTGTAATTCTGATTTAAATGCAGACACCATGTATTGGAGATTTAAGGATTACTACAGACATTCATCTCTTCATGAGGCAGCAAAATTAAATGTATTATAATTCCCAGTTTCTCCCCAGAAGAGGAGCACAGTGCATTGTCTATGAGAATGTCTTTGCCTGTCAACAACAAAAAAGATTTCACTGTAAGTAAAAATGCCAAAACAACCCCATGCCTCAAAAAAACACCTAGAAAAGCATCACACACTTTTATTTTGGCTGCATTTGTTGCCCAAAACACATCTTTTGAACACTCCCAAGTTCTACCCCACACATCCCATAAGGGAATGGCACCGGACACAAAACCTGAGGGGACAAACCAAACACAAGATGCAGATAAAAAGCCTCAGAAATCAGCTGTTCATGCATAAAACATCTGCCATCTTCAATTTCTGAAGTTCAGACCTGTAGAAAAGCCCACTTTGGACAGCAGTTCCCATTCAGGTCTCTACCAGGACATCTCAGCAGGCACCTGAGGAACCTTCCCAGCTCCCAGCTCTGCCTTCGCTGTGGACTCAGGTGGAAAAGAGGAATTTTTCCAAACTCCAACATAATCACAGGAAGCCAACTAAGGAACCTAAACTTGTTACTCCCTGGGCCAACAGCAGAGGACTTCAAAGCACCCCCTGCCCTGTTCTGCTCTGCTCAAGGATGCCAAGCAGCAGGAACCTCTCTCATTTCTCATGTCACACTGCTACAGTGGAGGTGACAGCCTTTAACCAAAGGTGAAGTCCTTGTTCTCAGCCTCATGACTGGCAATATGTGTGGGCAGAAATCCTGAAACCCAGCAGATCCAGAAATAAAAGTTGTGTCACTCATAGGTTTGGCTCTGAAAGAAACAATCAGCTCTGAACTGTACAGGTCCCTCATTTCTGCACAGCAGCAACGATGGCTGCAGTGTTTCTGTTTATCAGTTGTGGCAAATTCCCACCCTCACGTGAGCTGCTTACACAAATAAGATGAAGAATTACACACACAGGTCCAACTTTTGGCTTTCTCCTTCTCAAATCAATCCCTGATTGAAAGAAGCACTCTCTAGTAGTCTGTCTAGTGACAATCCTGATATAAAACACAGAAATGTGTCATGTCCACCTGGGGAGGAATATCCTAGAGAAGGTGGAAGGTGGTCTTTAACCACCTCAGGTGCTAGGCTGGAATTGAGGGCAATCAGGTGATGGCACCTATTGCACACAGCCCCAGCTGATGCTGGTCCAAGCCCCCCTCTCTGCCCCTTCACCCTGGAGTGCTGGTTGCACAATTCCTAGTGCCTCTCCTGAGTTCAGAGCCCTTTTGGAAGCCTCCTGCTCCACAGTACCAGTTCAGAAAGATGAGATCAGTCACAGGATGATCTGCCCAAAATAAATGAAAACTGTGCATAACATCTCTTCTCTTGAAACCGAGAGGGGTTTTGGCTCAGTCTCTTCCTCTGGCACCTTTCTGTTGATCTCTGTCCTTTTCATCCTTCTCGGTTTGTCCTTGAATTCAGTTGATGCCACTTCGTTTTCTGAATGACAAATAGGCCACTGCATCCTGGGGCAAGAATTTCTTCAGCTTTATTTATGCAACTGTTTTGGGTCTACTGTACTCTGAATAAATATTAATATGCAGTTTAAACATAAAAATCTAAACACATACTAAACATGCAGAGTCTATGAAATAGCAGTAAAATAAAATAAGCCATATATAATCCATTTATACAGGTCCATGTTTATATTTACTACTCTCTTCTCTCAAAAAACGACCCCAAAACACAACCTCAAAATTGCATTAAGAAATCAGGAACAATGTGCTAATGCTAAACTGAATATTCTGGCAGGGAACAACAGCTGTGGGAAGGGTTTGAAGGAGAAACTTGACTGGAGGCAGAGCACCAAAAGGAGCTGTCTCCTTTCTGTCCAACAGTGAGGCACAGCCTTCTGAGGGACAGAATTTGCAATCTGCTGCTTTCCTTCTCTGGAAAGCATCACTGTTTTGGAGGATGCAATCTTACTCTGTGAAAATAAATAAGAAATAATGACTTTGTAGCACAGTTTTACTAACACAAAGATCAGGGAACTAGTGGAGAGATTGTTTCTTGGATACCTTGGTGGCAGTTTTGACAAATGGCCTCTGATGCACTTGTGAGACAGAGATCTGGGGTTTCCCCACACACGGGCCTAATTACCACATTAATGAAGGCTATGGCTATAAAGGAGTAGCAGGGCTGTCTCTGCTAAACCTCCTTGAAACTCAGGCACAGGAAAACAAACATTGCCTTCCATATAAATGGCTGCTTTAGGAGCCATTACTGATTAATTCTGTGTATTCCCTCCAGCCTCTGATGCCAGAGATGCCAAAGAAAGCTTATCAGGAGGTTTTGTTTGCACAGCTTTAGCAATGAGAGTAATCCACTAAGCATCCCATACAATACTCAGGTAGAGCAGGTAAAAATTAATTGGTACCTTTCCCAACTCCCCCCCCAGAATTTCTGATGCTGAAACTGTTTTCCCTTCACTGAACCAGCTCGGCCCAGACTGGCTCGTCCCGCAGTGACATGGATATTGAATACAAATCAGACAGCAGAGCTTTAAATCTGTGTTGCAGCTCTCATTTCCAATTCGAGAACTGTACTATAATCATAAGCTTCTGGTGGATGAAAGGAAATCAGCTCTCTGAATATTAGCTAATGCCACATTTGCAAGTCCTGAAGAGATCTGTGCTGTTTAAAAAAAAAATAAAATAAAATAAAAAAAAAAATAGATCATTTCTCGTGAACCTCTATATACGAATCGCTTTGTACTGCTCGAGTGATAGAAGCGATGCCTGTGCTGGGATTAAACCCTTTTCATCATAAAACCTCATCTGGTTCGGAGTCCAAGTCCATCAAACCTTTTCCCTTTAAAGTCCCGCCTTTGATTCTACATCAATTTATTCAAACCGCAGCTGGGTGGCTGAAAACGAAAGGACAGCATCATTTAAACCAACCATGTTCCTAACTTGAAAGAAGGACTATAATTAAAAAAATGGGCATAAAAGAATGGAAATGGGATAATATTTTTTAATGGTAGTTCAAAGGCCGACAGATGTCAGAGCCTTTGAAGATGTCAGTACACTGAGCAAGGAGTTGCCATTAAATAGTTTGCCTGAGAGGTGAAGCAGCTTTTTAATGACTGAAAAAGCCCTTGCAGACACATCCTTGTGTTTTTAATTTGTCAGAGTTTCTGCAGTATTTTCTGATTAATGACACATGATTATAACTGCATAGCACACATATTTTTATACTTTGTTAAATGAATACTTTATTCCACATTCCTTCAGTGCCAGATAAAAACAGGAAAGCTTTACTGCAGAGTCCAAAACTATTCAGATTGCTCAAATATTTATGGTAATTTGAGGGGATTGGCCAGATCCAGAGCTTCTATGTGTTGCTACCTTTTGTTCTTTAATGGAGCTATTACTACTGCCACCACAATGTGCATGCATTAAGTGAGCATGTGACCCACTAATGCATTGTGCCCTTCTTGTGCCCTAAACAATCAAAGCTTTCATAATTCACTGATGAACAAAGTCATCAAATCAAAATAACATTTAGAAAAATCCCAGGGTTGATCCTGAAAAATACAAACAATGGCTGCCAGTGTATTGTAAGTGGAAAATAACTTTTCCAAGGAGAAAAGCATATTGCTTGGAAACATCATGTTCAGAAGAAAAACACCAATATTTAGAAATGCAGATAAAGTCCCCATCTTGGGCTGAGAAGATGCTCCTGTAACATCCTTCATCTCTCTCTTAACATATGCAAATTTTTTCTATTTTCCCCATGAATGGAAAATGTAGTAGCCTGAAACACAGGGACAATTCCTTTTGCTGCCAAGAATAAGCTCTCCCATCACTACAACAGCCTTTTGTGGATGCCTGCCAAGATGAGCAGGTAGAGCCCAGGGACACCCCAGCCAGCATTGTGTGCCCTGCCTTGAATCACACCTCAGAGCATCACTCACATGAGAACATGGTCATTACAAGGGAATTTGATTAATGTGCTGTTCCTTCTGCTCTCCCAGCCTACATTCAGCTTGTAATTGGATCATAAATAGAAATGTGATGGACTCAGCTAAAAGTGTGCAGGGATTGGAGGCACTGTAGCAGAGCTCTGTGAAATGAGTTGCTGTTCTGCCCTGAATATTGACATGACTTTATAAGTAGGAATATTTGGCTTGTTGCAATCCATATCCATCAGGAATCTTTCTGCAACCCCCATTAGAACCTCCTGGAGGGGAGGGAGGTGACTCTGGACACTCACTGCTCCATGGATCCCCTGTGGGAGGTGAAGGACATGTGAGCCAGGGGTGCTCTGCTGTGTGTGCAAACACTGCACAGTTATCCCACTGCAAAAGCAAGCACTGGAAGGTTTGGAAAGAAAAAGAATATGGCTGCAGAGAGAAAAGACATTAATTCTGAAATTGAATAATTCTGCATGTATTTACTGAATGAAAACAGAGCCCTGCTAGGAAAAAACATGGCTGTGTCAGGATTCCACTATAAAGAACATGGAGAATTGGACAGCTCTCAGAACAGACAACTGGAATCCCATTCCCAACTAACCTGCAGCCTTGAGTCATTCCAAAGTCACCTTTGAAGACAGCTTTATTTAAAAAGTAAAACAAAGCTCCACCTACCACACATCACTAGACCACTTGACTTTATCATGAATCTCATGCAGGTCTGAAAACTGACTCTGAATTAATGTTACATGCCACACCATTGCCACTTTTCCTAGAAAACAAACAACACGTGGGAGCAGGCAGGAAGCTGCTCAGCAGGATGGGGTGGAGCAGCCCCTGGGAACACCCTTCAACCAGAGAAGAGTTCATTCCCTCTTCCATCCCCATCCCAGGAGCTGGGCACATCCTGGATACCCAGGGTGTCCAGCAGAGGTGTTGGGACAGGGGCATGCTCTGGATGGAATAAAGCAAAGGAGCAACACATCCAAAAGGGCCTTGATTTCATCACTGTACAGAAATCTGTTAAAAATTCAGTCATTATTTTGGCACTGTGGTAAAAATAGGAGAATTTTAAAAATGTTGAATTTGAAGCAGTTATAGCTGAGCTGAAATAAACCTTCAGAGAACAAAGGAAAGGCACTTCTCTAAGATGTGGGACTTTCCACAAAATTCAAAATTAATTATACAAACTAAAGGAACGTTACTCACAAAACAAGCACCAGAATTCCAAATAAACATGAAAAATTCTTCTAAAATGGGAAATATCAGACACCCTGAAAATTACATTTTGCTACAAGCCCCATATAAGCAGACAAAGCTGAGCCATTCAGACTCTATCCATTAGAGGGCAATAATACATATACACACACTCAGACACATACATACACAAACACACTCCCTCACACAGCCCAAGCTGATTTTAGCAGGGAAAAGTAAATATTTTCTCTCTGATATTACCAGTGGTATATTGACAGCTTGGGCCTTGTTCCCTCCACTCCCCAACAACAGCATCCAACAGGTAAGAGGTACAAGAACAAACTAGTCTTTAAATTTGCTTTCCCATGAAAGTGCAACACACAGCTTCAGAAGGCTTGCAGTTATTTCTTATTATTAAACTTGAGCAGGATGAACAACCAGCATGTCAGTAAACATGGAAATCATTACAGGGGTTCCCAAACTTTGAACAGACAAAAATGTTCCTCAAGTGCTCCTGTCCCACCTCAGATGAACACTTTTCCCTTCCCCTTTTGCTAACAGCAGCCTCTGCACACGTGGCAAGGGGCCAGCACACTTCAGCTGCCCCTGGAGCTACACACAAACCACAGAAGGGCATTTTTGGATGTTATCAGAGCCACTCCAAGGAGGCAGCTCATGTGCTCTGTGTCTTCTGCTTCCCTGCTCAAACCATGCCAGCCTACTGAGAGTCCAGCTGATAAACCCTGTTTATCTCAGGTCCCCAGCCTCCTGCTGCCCCACTTCCAGCATCCCAGCAGCACCATGGTGGTATCAGCTCGCTGGGACAGGAACTGTCTGTTGTTCCACGTTTCCACTAACACAACAGAGACTCAGACCCTCGAGAGGATTCCAGCAATACAAATAATTACCAGCAGCCCCTAAACTGCTGCTTGTCAACATCTCATTAGTTACAGGACTGCTGGAGTTCACAGGGACACACAGCAGCTGGATCAGCCACTTAATGACCAGTAATTCCTGTGAGCATCCACACTCCATTGATTTGTGTTTGGGGTGGCATTTTTCCTTTTGTTTGTTTGTGGGCTTTTTGCTTGTTTCTGTTTTGTTTGGGTTTTTTAAAAACATGGTACTCTGCAATTATCAATCCCTACTCCTTTAAAAACAGCAATTCAGGTAACAATTTCATCTACCAGCTTATTGTTTTCATCTGCTGTTGAATAAACCTGAATTCTTTATTAAACTAGAGGTTTAATTGAAGATCTGAATTTCCTAAGGTCCAAGATGAAGATGTAGAGTAACACACTGGTCCTGTTGCTGTCCCAGCCAGGACACAGGTGCCCTCCAACCCAGAAATCCCTAAGGATACCAAATACAGCAGAAGAACATGCAGCTTCCTTCAAATCCTCCAGTGTACTCTGTGTTTGCAGCAGCTGCCTTTCCAAAAATCACTTTCTCCGCTATTTCTCTTTTCTAAATTCATTTTACAGATGCCAATACAGCAGAAAGCACAGACTACAAAAGAACTCAAGCTGTCAGAGACAACTTTAGAAGAATTGTATCACCCGTGTGGAAGACGGAGTTCACTCTTCGTGGGATTTTCAGATCTGTTTCAAGTGAAAACACTGTGTCAGGGGGTTCTGTCCTTTTTTTTGCCTTTTTTTTCCCTTAAACTACCTTTGTGATGATTTTATGAACTCTCAAGAACAACTCTAACACCTGAAAACAGAATATTCACAACCAGGCCAATATTTTAGGGGTCAAAAGTAAAGTTTTCTTTTTCTTATTTGTGGTATTTTAGGAGGACTTTCAGACACATGAATACAAATTACAATACAAATAAGATATGTAATTGCAGTTTGAAATAGATTGTTTTCTCCATTAAACAGAAATCTACAGCATCCCTGACATCGATTTCTGTCATTTTGTCATGATAAACACTCAGGTATTAAGTACCTTCCACATCATGCACCCAGGCATGATTCCAATTAGTGCTGGATAGAAGACAAAATGTCAGCTTAATAAGCTTCAATTTGCAGAGCCTTTGAACATTCGATGATATCATCACTTTGCCAATCATTTCTTGTACTTTGGCTTCTTTTTCTCCATCTCACCCTCCCTGTCAAAAGGAAGTCTTTCAAATCCAGAGAAAGGGAAGACATGAACAATGTCAGTCATTGGTCTGACGGAGCTAAAAGATCCAAAAATGACTCCCCAATACATCAACAGAGAACTGTGATGTGCACAACATTCCCTCAAAGCTAATTTGCTGCCAACATGTAGAGTAATTGGGGAGGAAAAGTCTACTTTAAAGTCATACTGTGAAAAATATTTTCTCGCATGAAATCAACACTAAAGACCTTAAATCACTGTCACAGTCTGTGCCACTTGTTCAAATGAAGAAACAGTTTTTGTTCAGGTAAGGTGACAATCATTTCTTCAAAGGTGACTGGGCCAAGGAACAGCTCTGCTGTCTGACTCCATACTGAGTTTACTCAGTATTATTTCCCTACTGAAAATAATCACTGTATTTTAAAAGAACGGATTTTATTTCTAATTTGTTTCTTAAAAAAAAAAATTAAAAGAAAGAAAGAAAAAGGTTTTCAAGAAGGAAAAGACAAATTGCAGAGAAGGTCTGCAGAGTTCTGTGAGCTCAAACGTTGGAGGCCAGCACGAGCCCACAGCCCACGACGTTTTCTCTGTCTGGAATATCCCCAAATGCAGAACCTAAAATCCCTGCTCTTATCTGGGTGTGAGAGAAAACAGAAACACCAAATGGCAGCAGAAAAGACAAGAGATAATGAATGAGGATGGGGAGTGTAGAGCCATACCAAGGAGCACGTGGGCTCTCCAGGGCTGTGCCAGGGCAGCTGCTCCCTCCTGGGAGCCCCAGTTGGGATGTGGGGATGGGAGCGGGGCTGTCCCGAGCCGAGTCCCTGCAGGAGGTGCTCACAGAGCACGGGGCCAGTGCCCCTCTGCTGCAGCAGCCTGCTCAGAGCCATTCCTACTGCACTGCCACACGAGCCTGGCCTGCACAGCCCACAGACACCAGTCAGGAGCCCCTTGCTGGCACCTCTCTGCTACTCAGGGCTCAGAACTGGCAGGGCACAAGCGCCAGCCTGCCCTGTGCAGGGGGCCCAGAGCCGGTGCTCTGGTGGGAAGGGGCTGGAGCTGATCCCCTGGAGCTGGGAATCCCCCTGGCCATGGCACTGCTGTGGGAGCAGGGCTGGAAGAGCGAGGAGCGTTTGGGACAGCAAATTCCATCCTTCTGAGGCAGCAGAGCCTTGGAGGAGTTGCTGCAGACGCCGGGCCAGCGGGGGAAGCGCTGCAGAGATTTTCGAGGTGAAATACCCGGCCCTGAGCCCCTGACAGCGACATCATCCCAGAGCTGCAGAGGAGCCACCGCGGGTCCGGGGCTGCTCCCCCGCAGCTCCCGCCTGTGAAACTCAGGAAAACCAGAGGAATCTCCCATTTTTCTTCCTGGCTACAGCAGCACGTGGAGGAAGGGGCAGAGCAGCGGTGGGGCAGGCAGGGCAGCACAGTTTGCCGTAAGCAGCTCAGCTGCAATTTGTTACTGGTTTTCCACTTGAAGGTTCCTTTATAATACTTTAATGTGGGGCTGTATGGATGGGCTCATATTTCTCAGCTGACATATCTTCAGCCAAAGTATGTCAGCTACAGGAGAGGGCAAGGCTTTGCACTGGCTCTGGGATTTCTTCTTCCCCCATCAGAAACCACATAAAAGAAAAATACAAATAAATCAGCTCTCCAAAATCGCTATTTATTACCTCATCATGAAACCGTCTACTGGACCCTGCAGTGGTATTGAGTAATATCATTACTTAAACCATAAAGAGGTTGTATTTATTACTCAAAATTGGGAAAATTAGCGTCCATATGGATCTTATTGTTTTACGAGCAGTATCGCTGCCAAAACAAGTGGTGTTAACATTCCAAACTACAGATTGTCACCATTTCTCGCCCAGTGTCTCATTCCCTCACTTGGTGTTTAAAATACCTTTGAATTGAGGAACTGAGCAGATCACAGAATCTCTCCTATCAAGATACATATAATTTAACAGCCAGACTACTGTTCAAAACTTGATTTATGGTGGCAGTGAGGGAATGGAATTAACATCTGATGACCTAACGAAGAGAGATTAAATTGATTTTGGATAATCTTTCTTTAGAAAAGGGATGAGAGGAAAAGCACACTCTAAGAAATTTAACTACTTAATTTGCAATACACAGCACCTTAGTAGGTAATCACAGGCAGGACATCCTAACCTCCATCCCTAGAAAAATGATGGCATAAAGCTCCAGGAAATTAATTTCCAGGCACAGGAAGAATAAAAGGGTCACTGGGATCAGCCAGACTGGATAAACCAGGGCAAAGCAGGCTTGAAAAAAGTGATTGTCTTCTGCAGTGAAAGAGAAGAAGTGTCATTTATCTTGATTGTAGCAAGATTTTGATAGTCCAACTGAAGGGACAAAGACTGGAGGGGTGTCCTACAGTGTGGACAGAGAACTCACAGGGCCACGGCGTTTGGAGAGGAGGAAACAAGAGTCAGCCAACAAGTGGCATTTCTCAAAGCTCAAAGGGGCTGAGGCAGCTGCTCCAGAGCCCTGGGTGAGGGACACAGTGACCCTGTGCCACACTGAGGATGGCATTTCCTGGGAAAGCAGTCACTACCCGTGCCATCCACGGGGACCCCAAACCCTGCCCGCTGAGGAATGGGCCACCAGCACCTGCAGGGAGTTCACCAGACCAGGTTTATTCATGCTGGAGAACTAAACACCAAAGAGAAATGGATCTGCTGTCTTCAGCTGAACATAAGGAACTGTGGGGAAGGTAGAGGCAGACTCGAAGGGAGGGCAAGAACCTACAGATCCAAATTGTAACAACAGATATTCCAGCTGGATATAGAGGAGAAGGAATTTCACACTGGATTGGTGAAGCGCTGGAGCATATGGCTTGAGATGGCTGTGAAACCTCCACCAGGGCAGGCTTTTCAAAACTCAGCTGGACTTGGCCCTGAGCAACCTGATGTGGTTTTGAAGTCAGACCTGCTTTGAGCAGGAGGTTGGGCACGGTGACCTCCAGAGGTCCTTCCAACCCAAATTATTCTATGATGCTGTGAAAAAACTCCAGAGTGAATGCTGGTCCCCCATTAGAGGATGTCCCTTCAGCACTCAGGGGAGTGTTTGAAGTGGATGGCACTGCTGTTTTCCAAATTGCTGCACTTGTTCTATGGACTAGGAGAAGTCAACTTGCTCCTGTTCACCAACTGTCTCAAACACATTACAAGGTAACACAAAAAAGTAATTTTCAAAAGAACTAAAAAATGTTAATAAAGTTGTGAGCAAGCATTCCCTCCTCTGTGCAGCAGACATCTACAGAGTAAGTTTAGTTGTAATATTTGGAACAATCCAATATCACAGAAACTACATCCTGAAGATTTAGATACAATTGGAAGTAGTATCAATAAATTCAGAGTCTGGTTTTGCCATCTTCACATAAAGCACAAGCTCCTTCTGCTTCAAACTCAAGAGGTTCTATTTTAAATCGACCATTTCTGCAGACTAACACTCTGCTTAGAAATGACATTACACCACCTCAAATGCTGCAGTTACTACTTGTTTGTACATGCACCTGTTTGCACTTGATCATTTCTGAATTCAGTATTTCTTTATGTAACTTTAATGTGAGAAATGACTTCACACCATGTGCAGCTTATTGTCTATTAGTGTTAATCATTCCTTGCAGCCATCACACACAAACCCTGCTTGCAAAGCCACACCCAGTGGATGTGTTAAAACCTGGCATAAAGATCCTTTACATCTCACTGATGAGCAAAACTGATCTCATTTCTCTTCAGAGAAATTATTCTATGTTTATTAACATCTAGGCAGGAAATAATCACTTTTTCCTAATCAAGGAGTGCTGGTATGAAATCAAATTTTTGTCATACGATCTACACCCTGCCCCTAGACAAGTGAAATTATACACTCCACCTTCTCAGCTGCCAATATTTAAAATTAAACAAAGAAGAATATAAAAACCCTGGTTGCAATGTCATAATAACTACCAGATATATTCAGTTTCATATTATAGAAACAGAAAGTCCATTTTGCTGAAAAGAACTCCATCTCAGATTCAGAGTTCATATGATGTGATGAGCTAGTTTCTATGGCAACTGCTTTCTCTTTTACATACACTGTAGACAGCACAAAATGTCTGTTGTCTCCTAAGTTAACTTAATATTTTTAATCAGCAGATGACAATTTGTGCACTATTGTGTATGGCTTCCAAAAATGTCTTTAAATATTTCAAGTCTGCCTGAAGGATAAAAGGAGAGAGTGAAGTCACACCTCCCACCCCAAATTCCTCACTCTCTGATTTCAGCCCTAATGAAAAGGGTGAGAGTCGAGGAACAACATAGGAGCCATCAGAGATGATCACCCACTGTGGCCCAGGGACACTTCCGAGGCTGCACGAAGTGAGGAGGTGGCAGATGTTCTCAGCTGGGTCAACAGGTGTCTGAAAGGGGTCCCAGCCCGAGGCAGCAGCTCAGCCAGGCTGTGACACAGTGGCAAGGTGGGTTCACTGAGCAGGGGAGGGGATGATGAGCTCAGGAGACCCAGACCCTGATGGGGAGAGCCCTGAGCCTGCACTGGCTGCTTCAGTTCAGAGCAGAAGCTCATTTCTAACTCCAAGATTATCCCAGTGCTGCAGCCCAAACGCTGCACAGCTCCCCTGCATCCACTCAAGTGCAGTGAAACCCAGCTCTGTGGATTTGCAGTTTGGAGTATTCCCACAAGAAACTGTTGCATGTGACCATTTCACAGCCTCGTGTGATGTTTCCTGGGACCCATCCCTGATTCCAGCAGATATTCCCAATCAGTGGGACCCATCTCACCCCTGAGTCAGCAGACTGTGAACAACAACCAAGGAAAGCCACACAAGTGCTGCAACAAATATTTGGTACTTTAAATACTTTACATCAACAGCCATGTTAATTTTCCTGGGCTCACTGGGGGTAAATTAAATGTGCTGCAGTACAGCCAGAAGCTGTTGTTTGGGAAAAGTTAAAAGGGAAGGGCTGTCTGACTAAAGGACTCTGACTGGCAGCCCAAGAGCCCCTCTCCAAGTAAAATACAACAAACAAATATTTAGATTGCAACTCCAAGATTTAGATTGGCTGCAGAGAAAGCCTGCAAAGCAAGCACTGCATTTCTTCTCATGCCAAAGACATCTTCTACTGCGAAATGGAAAGGAAGTAAAAGAAAAAGTCATATAATTTATTTACTCCAAATTGTAAACAGAAGTGACTTCAGCAGCACCATCAGCATCTGAATGTTTCCCAGGCTACCTCTATCTGTACCCTCCAGATACCCTCAAGCAAATTGCTTCCACTGATACTGGGAGAAAAACCATGTGGGAGCTGGTGTTTGGAGATATTAAAACAATTACATGAAGCAGAAGAGTTGATCAGTGATTTATCTGTAGGTAACAATAGCTTCTTTCAGATCAAAGTTGAAGAGAGTCTCCTATTCTGAAAAAAAATGTTCCCCAAATCCTTCTTACTGAAAAGTTACTGTTGCAGCAATATTTCCATATAGACAGAAACTGAGCAGGTGTTGGGTATTTAGATATCACTAAACATGTAGGTAATGTTTCTATTGGTTTTTTTTCTCTATTTTCCTCTTGTCAATAGCTGACAGAGCTCTGCAGCAGACACACATCAGCACAGCCACCCTTCACACATTTATGGAGTCAAGATAAATGTCCTCTGTTTCCCCCACTTGGCTGATACACTAATTATCTACACAGAGCCACAAACAGACAGCGAGAATCTGCTGGAATGAAAATAACTATCATTGCTGGAATGAAAATAGTGATTGCTACTGGGTTTTTATTTTAACTCCACAGGCTCGAATTAATTCAGACAGAACCAGGTGCAAAGCAATAGCTGCAGAAAGATGGTTGATTCCAAGTGCAAAGAAGCAAATTTCCAAAGAGGAGAAGCCCCAAAAGAAGTGATGGGATGTGCTGTACAAGGGATACCAGGGAAGGAGCTGCTGATTTCTGAGAAGGGAAAGAGAAGCGGGATGGTAAAGGCCAAGGAGATGGATTATGGACAGTTCAAAAAGCAAGAGGAAAAAGGAAATGGATCCTTCAGCCATGGGATAACACCTTATTAACTCTTCTCACCACTGCCTGTTTGTTGGGGTTTTTTTGTAACCAGCTCTGCTCTCAAACCTTCAAGTGTTTCACAGGGCTTCAGAACTGCTCAAGGTTTTCCTTTCCCAACCAGTAATGGTGTCTGGAGAGCCCCAAGACACCCCAAAAGAGCAGTGATCTCTTAGAGCAGCCTCAGTTTTGAGAGCACACACGTTGCCTGTTAAAATTAAACCCCGTGACACCAGTGACACACACGGGCAGAACGAGCCCGAGCGCTCGAGCTCCTCTTGACCCAATTAGGACTGGATGAACACAGTGGCCTGGCCAATTATCTCAGAACAGAACCCGGAAAGAGGATTCAGCTTCCTCATGGAAACTTTCTTTCCTCTCCTTTAGTGCCAAGCGCTGTATTTGAAGTTACAGGGGTACGTTTTATTCCTTCTTCTTTCTGCCCAAAGGTCAGCGGTGGAACAAGGAGCAGGAAAACGATCCAACTTTGTACAGCAGCTGGAACATGGAAATCTTTGAGCTGGTTGAGAGCACGTGGCAGATGCTGGGGAGAGAAGGACATTCAAAGGATAAAGGGGAAATACAAGGGCACAACTGGCACCGCAGACACCTCAGCCCCTCCGCTTCAGTTATTCAAATTTCCTAACCCGGCTATCTCATTTCACCAAGGAAACTGGATATATTCTACTCTGTCTGAAGTCTTGCTTCAGAAAATCACTGACTTCGTAGCAAGACTGCTTTTATTAAAACAAAGGAAGATCTCTGTCATGCAAGGAGCTCCCTGTTTTGTGAACTGATGGATAAACTAAAATTATTTCGGGAGGTGGGGAATGAACGAGCAATCGAAGCGCAGCTTACGAATGCTCCTAAAGAAAATCCAGATATTTAAATTAAATACAAGTAGTGATTCAAAACTGCCCTTTAAAAAACCCATAATTCTGTGTGATTAGCTACTGTTTAAAGAATAATGACATTATAGTATTTCATAGAAAATGTACAGGATTTAAAAGCCTCCAAGAACACAGCATGGCATAAAAGCCTTTGTACGGCTTTGACTTTTATTGACCTACAAGTCAATTTACTCCTCCTCAGGCATTACAACCCCACGTGAAAAAATCAGAGCAAGCCTCCTAGAAATGGACAAATCCAAACAGAACACAATCATTATCCAGAAATTTATCAGCAACACAAAAGGTGATACACTTCAATCAAATTCCTTTCCTGAAAATATATTAAATTTACACTTCAAGAAGAAATAACATTGTTTTATATTTAATTAAAAATTGGCAAGTCATTGAAATATTAATTTTTATACTCTGGTTGTGATTAAAACACTAATAAAGGTACTCATATTTGAATAAAATCTAACTATTTTGTATACTGTCTTTCGCAGTATCTGAAGACCTATGTGAAAGTAGAGACCTTGGATATGCAATAAAAAACTGAAGTTAATCTTTACAGTATTAGTAAAATAAATTGATCTGCAGTACTCAGTCATAGCTCTCTTTAGGAATATAGTGAGAAATACATATTTTAACCACCTATATTAAGAAATACGTATTTGCTACTCTTTCATATGGAAAAGGATTTAAGAAGGACTTCCAGTGAATACCTTTAATAATGGTGCTTTCACATCATTCACCCAACACTGAGCAGATAGGTCCTTCAAACCAAGCTACTCGTATGTGATTAACACTAATTATTATTTAAATTTTTCAAATAACCCAGCAAATCCACTTTTCATTTCGCGAAGCAAAATGGCCTCCGCTCCTATTTCATCTCACCTTCGCTGGGACACAAAGCACTCCTAAAAATTACTGCTGTCAAAGATGGTTCCAATTTCACAGGTTTTTAAAATGCAATGTTGTTAAATACCCATTAAATGACCATGTTATCTTTGTTAAGAGCCTGACAAATGTTTTATAAAGCACGTTGGCCGTTAGTCGCACCAGATGTCCAAATCAGTCATTTTTAGTAAACATATGCAAAGATTTTTAAAAAAATTATTAAAAATCTATATTCCATAAGAAACACCAGTGTTGTCTGTTGAGCTCACTGCAAAGACAGTGGTGGATCTGAATACAAAGACCAGGGGAAGGAACGAAGAGCAATTTATTTTCCCAAATGGAAAAATCTGCGTCCTTGAAAGCTGGGAGTGTCTCAGCAGAATTTAAACAAATAACAGCTCTTCTAGTCAAAGCAACGGCCTTTTCTTCCCTGATTTACATGTCATTCTCATGGCAGCAATGTTCAAATGACTGTACAGGGATATTCAAACTACAAAGAAAAGCTCTGTAAAAAGGCCAAACTGCTTTTCAGACTGTTCAGATTCCCCCAAGAGCTGTGAAAATTCCCAGCTTTCCACAGAGCACCTGTAGTAGCATCGCTGATCCCCCTGCAAGGAGAAAGCACAACCAACCTTTGGGCTCCAACCTTTGCCAGAATCGACCCCCAAGAGCACAAACCAGAGCTGGACTTACAGACACCTCCCAGTTATTGGGATTTGTGGAAGAGAGTCCCTCTCCCTTTGCATTCAGTGTTACAGAGCAACACAAGAACTGGGATGAGCACTGGTGTGTAGACACAATAATTCTGTATCGTTGCAAAACTGCCTTTTTCTAACCCGGGAGTTACAGCTTTGCCTTTGTCCACAAAAAAAAAACCCCAAAACAACAGCAGGAATGCAGGTGAGAGGAGGCTACAACTCTGAAAAGACACTCGCAAACACATCCAGAGCTGAGATGAATCTATCTTGGGCCAAAATAAAGAAATGCAAAGATAAAAACCAATCCCTTGAACCATTTAAGTCTTTGTTCGCTCTTACAATGCAGCGGAAAATAAAAGGCGAGTTTTAATTTATTTTTTTTCAGAAGCCACCTGAGCGTCCCCTTCCCAAGCGTTCTCACAAAGTACATCCCGTTTTCATTGGGAAACCACAATGGTGGAAATGGAGAAATAAGTCCTGGCTTTGCAATCTCTCTCTCAACCTCCCCCAAGAAGCCATTTGCTTCTTAATAGACTTCCTTAAGCCAGATTTCGATAGTCTGAGCCGTCCAAAGTAAAACAAAACAACCAAAAAACAATTTATCTCAAAAGAAAATTTTCAATTCAGTTTTACTTAGCTCCATTAGAGGTGTTAGGAAAAGCCACAGTCTACCAGTCTACAGGAAAGTAGAGTGAAAACGCCTCATAGTCTGAGCCTAACATCTCATAGAGAAGGTGGTGGTGCGCGGAAAACGTGTCATTAAAGATGCTTTACCAAAATGGCTAGTTTTGGTATAAAATAATCCATGCGTGATAAGCAATTCTAACGCTGATTAGGAAAGATTATTTTCTATAAACTCTTTAAACTAGAAAATCACCTTAGTTTTTTTAAATATTGCCATCGCAGGCCTTTTTAATAAAGGCTCTTAGGAAAATATACCATGCCATCCTTACAGAATAGATTGAAAAAAAGGCAATAAGATGGTTTTTGAAGTGAAAACTCATAAAGATCATTTTCCATGCTGACAGTGTGCATTTCATCCAGAAGTTTGAAGAGTCAAATGCTACCCCAGCTGGGGGTTATTCTGCCAAATGGCTTCCAACAGTGACCACAGAGAAGGAGGATGGGAGGGGTGCGTGTGTGTAGGAAAATAAACGTGATGGTAAGCGACCCCAAACCCACATCATCTTATCAAACATCCGACACACGGAACCAAACGCACAATGCAAATCTAGAATACAAAAACTGAAACAAAAAAAGACATGAACAAAAGGAAATAAAGCCATTTGTGAGTTACCTGCAGAGATTTAAAACAAAAAAAAAGAACACACGAACGAAGCAGATATAATTCACATGGATTTCCCCAGGAAGGAGAAAAGGAGGGGTGGGTGTGAGGGCTGGGGGGGAAAAAGAACAGATACCTTTTTTTTCTTTAAACAAATCCATCATGAAAGAAAATAAGACAAGATTATAAATAGGCCGAGTTATAGCGCACCATGGGATTTTTAATCTGGCTACCTGTGGTTTTTGCAGTTAAAGCCCTATTCAGCAGTGGGAAGGGAGGGGGGAAAGCGGAAAAAGAAAAAAAAGAGAAAAAAGAAAAAAACGAAATCACGTTTATGTGCCAGTTTCGCAAATGCTCCCCCAGCGAGCACCACCAACAATGCTGGCAAACAGGAAACACTCATTATCAGCAATTCCTAATAAGCGGCCGCCTTCGAGCGTTATTGATCGTTACCTGGCCGTCGCGTTTCTTGCCTTCGTGACTTTGGCTCTCGTGCTCTGCCACGACAGCGCGAAGCTGCTTCTCCAGTTTCTCGATCTCCCGTTGATGGTCTCGGACCAGGCAGTCCTGCTCTGCGTTGTGCTGCTGGAATAGGTGCGTCTTCTCCTGTTCATGCTCCAGCTTCAGCTCCACTATCTGATTGGACAGGGAGGAGTACAGTTCATCAATAGAACATCCTTGTCGTCATGACAACTCGTCTACAGCTTAATTTCCCCCTTAATTTCATCAAGTTGGCAATTTTATTTTTACGTCACTATTACCTCACTTCTTAAAAAGCCACCGTTAGCGTGACAGAATTCCTCCAGACAATCCCAACAATGGAGACAACCGAGCAAATCCAGCGCATCCTTACCCAATTTGTTGGTACAAATGTCGGAAGCGTACGAAAAAATAATATAAAAAAAAAAAAAAA
>VZRX01004872.1:38814-110671 GCA_013398075.1 Notiomystis cincta
GTTTTTTTTTTTTTTCCCCTTAAATAAAAAAAAAAAAAAGCAAGAAAATTATAAAAAAAACAAAGCTCTATTATCCCGTTGTCAGCTACGCTATCCCAACATAAACAGATGTATGTGTTCCAGAAGGGCACCTGCTGTGCCGCAAGCTTGCACCATGATTTCATAAGAAGCCCTCTATTCTCAGGAGCCGTTCCCAGTCCGCACCACACTGGATGCTGTGACCTTGGCCACTCTTAGCCTCTCCCCGCTTGCCTGAATGGCAGCCCGAGACCAAGGGCCTGGTTGCCGCAGCTTTGATATTAATCCTCCCGCCTGCGCACAAAGGCACCCTACCTGGCCTGCACACTGGAGCGGCCAGGCCGCCTTTGAAGCAGGTGATGAATAGGGACGGCAGGAAGCCGCTTCCCCACTGAACTCCGGGCCACACAGCTGCTAAGAACAGTCACTTGGATTTTTCTTCAGTTTTGGTGGATTTCGGAGAAGGAGGAAGGGGGGGAAAGGAAGAAAAATAACAAAAAAAAAGAAGAAAAAAAAAAAAAAGGAGAAATCTCTTATCGTGAACATGGTGGGGTATTTTCAGCATGAGAAAGGAAAAAAAGAGCGGACGGGAGGAGCCGCTGTGTGAGCGCCGAGAGCGCCCGGCACCTTATCTTAAAGCTGTAGCATTCAATTCTGGAATGATATCAGCTGGTTGCCCGGCTTCCGCGAGGAAAATTTGAANTTTTGGTGAATTTGGGAGAAGGAGGAAGGGGGGAAAAGAAAAAAAAAAAAAAAAAAAAAGAAGAAAAAAAAAAAAAAGGAGAAATCTCTTATCGTGAACATGGTGGGGTATTTTCAGCATGAGAAAGGAAAAAAAGAGCGGACGGGAGGAGCCGCTGTGTGAGCGCCGAGAGCGCCCGGCACCTTATCTTAAAGCTGTAGCATTCAATTCTGGAATGATATCAGCTGGTTGCCCGGCTTCCGCGAGGAAAATTTGAAGCTAAGTTAAAATAAATTTAAAAAAAAAGGGCGTTTTCTGAAACTGCAGAGCAGCGTACTGCAAGCTTGAAAGGGAAATGTGCCATCCGTGCTGCGGTCGGGAGCGTCCTTCCGCAAACGGAGCAAGGAGAGCAGATGCAACACTGCACGGTTTAACGTGTCTACATTATTTAATAACTCCAAAGAGCTCGTTTGGAGACGCCTGAAGGCCCTGCAGGGGTTAACCCCTCACATTTTCCATGCTGGGCCTGGGATCCTCACACAAAGTTCTTTACACAAGGTTTTTGCCCAAGGTTTCTGTACGAAACTGGTTTCTCTTGGATGCTCGCGGTGTCCATCCTGTGCCTAAGAGAAAGAGTTGTTGCTCCCTAAAATAACTGTAGAGCCTCTGCCTGATTTAGGAGAAAAAGTGCTTAGTGTTTCTTCATAAATGAGAGCTGATTAAAAAGAAGTTGTGTCAACAGCAGAGGCCTTTTCCTTCAAACATTTTGTTGTCTTAATTACTGGGTTTTCAGCTGGTTGTTCCATGTAGGTCTGGACTAAGGCAATTTGCTGTGAGGAGCTTCAATTATTGAAGTTGTCACTGTTTTAACAGAAGACAGGGCAGCAGGCAGGGAATGTGACCCAGAGGGAGCAGGGGACAGATCCCCCTTCTCCAACTCTACACCTTTACCACACCGACCAAAGTAAATAGTTTTGTTCAGTAATCTCTTCACCTACAGCATTTATAGACACAAAGTTTTTTAATTTAACAGGTGGAATGAACAAAAGGTTCTTTGGCAGGAGGGCTGTCCCCCCAGCTGCTACATGAGAAGAGAAAGGGTGGTACCGTGAGGGAGGTGTTCTACAAAAGGAAAATTTATTGAAGAAAAATTAAAAAACCCTCCTCATTTAAACCTAGGTATTCCCCACAATGATTTTTGTTTGATACTTTAAGATGTTTCTGGCAGGGAGCAGAGGTGGAGAAAGAGGAGAGGAGAGAAAGCATGAGGACCAGAGCACTTTCATCCCTCAAAGACCTCCAAGCCCATCTTCCCTAATGAATATTAGCAGGTATTCCACATTCCCAACCAACAAAGACTTAACACAAAGTGACTGAGCAGCCATTCCCTGCATTGGGGAGCACTCCCTGCAGCTCCTGCTCTCCCCAGAACTGCTGCCAAGCACTACAGCTTCTCTTCCACTCCTCCCTCTCTCCTTGCATTGTTATTGGGTTGCTTTTTAAAGGAAAAAAAATTAATGCATAACAAAAAAAAGGAAAGAGAAAATCCATGCTGCTTTACAGCAACAACTGGACTCCTTCATCACAGGAAACTGCATGAAAACTGAATTAATTCTTCACAAGCCAGACAGATTCTGTCTCCTCTTTGAGGTAGAGAGCGCCTTTATGAATGATATAACAAAACCACCTCCTTCAGAAATTCTGTCGTGTTGAGATCTTGCTGCATCTACCCCTTGATGCTGAGCACTTCATCAGATCACATTCAAGTGTCTGCTCCAATCCAGCACTGCAGTGTCCAGGGGACAGGCACTACTAGGTGCTATACATTCCAGCCAGACAAGCAACACGACACTCACAATGGGCATTAGGGGCGACGCTGAAAAGAAACATTCATTAAATAATCGTGTGTGCCCAATTACCATAATCACATGGCATTCATTGTGCCTTGGATGTTTCCTCATCTTGTCCTCCCAAAGATGAAAATCCCTCATTCCCTTCCCTGCTCATCTGTTCCTGTCTCCAGCCATGGCCTGGACACAAAACCAAGCAGGAATGTCTGTCTGACCTGAGAGAGCCTTTTTTACCACTGCTGCTATCAAGGAACACAAATATTTCAAAATTATGATCTCTTCTTAGCTGGATTCTTCATTTTTTAATGTGTGATAGAACAATGTTCAAGGCGATAGCCAACAGGTGATTTACTAAGCCGTCGTCAGAATTACACTATTTGCTTTAAATTTAGCTTTTAATTACACTATTTCTTCTAAATTTAGCTTTTAACTGAAATTTAAACTTCCTTACTCTTGCAGAGAAAAGAATTTTAAGAAGAAAACGAAACTCTCAACAAAGAGCAAGAGCAAAGAGCAAGAACTGCAACAGGCTCTTGTTGTTCACTCACTCACACACACACAAAAGGTGTCCCCAAACAAATCTGCCAACGTGGTTCATGCCCAGGCCAGTGACAAGTGATGAACACAGGCAGATGGAACTGCACTCACACGAGGAGGTGCTTCAGGACAGCTTGCTAAAACAAGACACAGTCTAATACACACCCAAGGTGAAATCCTGCTGCTCTTAGCATGCCTGAAGAACAAAGATCAACAATAAACAGGCCTCAGATTGCAGGAGATGTTTTCAGAAGCCAAAGACTTGTAATATAATCAATGCCAGCAAATGCCTTTTGAAAGTCCCTAATTTAGACAAGACCTTCTACTACCCAGTTTTTGCTTTTACATCACACGCTAAGTTTAGGCTTTTCAATTTTAGAACAATTTCAACTTGTTCTCAAGAACAAGCACGCCTTTGAAATTCTTTTTAGAGTCCCCAAAGGAGGGAAAGGAAATTAGTTAGCTCACTACCTCTTTGAAAAATGTAACTGCTACAATAAATATTTGACACCGAAGTATGAAAATTCATGTGAATTTATGTCCGCAATTCCAGAAATATTTTAAGTAACACCTATATAAAATACGGTTTTGCAAGGCAGGATGATTTTATAAGCACTGTTTTGGCACGACTGAACTGAGGGCTGGAGAAGCCACCACTGCATTGCACGTGCCACAGCAAAGAGCAGAGCTAAACTCACTCTGCAGCACACCCAGAGCATGTCTGTCCCCAGTATTTCTATCCCAGAAGTATTTAAGTGTTTGTAAATCAGGTGTTTGCATGATTACCCTGCTGAAAACCAGCCCAGCCTCTGCCCAGGCAGGGCACAGCACATGATCTGTCCCCAAATAACAACTCCAGCAAAATGCAGCGGTTTTTGTCTCCTAAGCCTATAAATAAACGTGTGTGTTCCGGGAGGATATGGGGATTACCCATCTCTGCAAATACTGCTGGCTAAAAGTAATCTGATCTAGCAGGCTGCAGGAGTGAGTATTAATCATGTTTGGGGTCTGCTTTAGCATAACTTTGGGTAGAAAAGGAGGATCTTCATTGCAAGTTACAGGTGAAAACCAGAACCTCTTTTACCAGAACTCCTTTGCAGCAGGTAAATTAAATAGATTTTAATCTGCACTTTTTTTTAGGGGGGAGATTTTTCTGTAAGTTGAAACACAAAGTTCTCCCAAGATATAAGGGCTGTAATAAGCCAAGGGCAAATAGGACAGTGAAAAACACATCTGTGCAGAACCACACATTGCCACTGAAGCAGTAAGTACATGTGGGGTAATGTACATGAGTTTTATTTCATTGCAGGCTGCAATAATTTAATTGCCATGACTGTGTTTTCTGTAATATTTATACCTTTTCACCAACCACTAATAATTCTATTTCAACTGCAAACTAAGAACTGCAAGAAATTCTCTAAAAGAAACAAGCTGGTCTTTAGCCAAACTGCAGTTTGATTTATCCCCCCCTAAAACAATGCACCTGAATGGTCTCACTCTCACTATATAAAATTATATTCCTGATCTGTACATTTTTACTTATAAAGGCTTTTCAGAATTTTAATATTTTTAAAATATGGGCACACAAACCCCACCTCAATCCTTCCACCTTTCCAATCTTCCTGACATGAGTAAATTTGTTTTAAAATCACAGAACCACAGAATTGTTTGGGTTGGAAGGGACATTTAAAGCTCATGCAATTCCAAACCCCTGCCATGGGTAGGGACACCTTCCACTATCCCAGGCTTCTCCAAGCTCCAAGCCCTGTCCAACCTGATCTTCCCCATCATCTCTGGGCAGCCTGTGCCAGAGCCTCACCACCTCTATGGTAAAGGATTTCTTCCTAATATCTAATCTAAACCTGCCCTCCTCCAGAGCTCAAGGCCATTCCTCCTTGTCCTGTCACTACATGCCCTTGCAAAAAGTCCCTCTCCAGCCCTCCTGTAAGCTCACAAAGTACTGGAAATGGAGGTGCATCCCCGTGATGAGATCCCTGATGAACATCAGCAGGTCCCTCCCTTCCTGGTCCCACCCACGCCTCTAAACCCATCACAGGCTGCAAACAGAAATATTTCTTTCCAACTAATGGACCTTGAGTCCCTGTGTGCAGCAGGCTCTGGTGCAGGATTTACTGTACACAGCCTTTGTTTAGGGATTCAGAGTTTATCCAAGGAGCTCCTTTGAAGACAGGACTGACTTCCCAGCCGCTCGCCGTTTTCCGCAGGCACCCGTTTGTGTTCCTGGAATCGCCTCCCTCTCCCTCCTCCCTCAAAGTGGATTCTGTTGACTACACAGGGAGCTCAGGCTTTTAACTCTGAATCACACACGAGCTCGGTGCCTGAAGGAGCCCGTGCAAATACCCATCTGTCTGGTTAGCAATTCTGTAAACAGCAATGCCACCCTGAGAAGATTTCCACCCGCTCTTCACTTGGAGGTTAAATTCCTCTCCTTTTCCCATTTGTGACTTTTAGCTATAAAGCAAAAAGTTGATGTTGATTGAAGAAACTATTCCTCAGATATTCTGCACAAATGGTATTCATCTGTG
This sequence comes from Notiomystis cincta, assembly GCA_013398075.1. NCBI lineage: Eukaryota > Metazoa > Chordata > Aves > Passeriformes > Notiomystidae > Notiomystis > Notiomystis cincta. Next base: position 44,448 of record VZRX01004872.1, read on the forward strand.
TGTTAGGATGGTTCAAAGGAAACGTTTATGCATCCTAGATTAATTTATTAAATGAAATTTATGCAGCTTGTTGCCGATGACATGAAAAATTTAGAGCTTCTACTAACGTGCTCATTTGGCCTCCTTGCAAGAACAGAATGTATTTCAATTATCTTAGAGCACAGACAAAGAGGAGAGGAACAAAGCTTTTCACAAAGACTCTCTCTTCACAACTAAACCAGCATACTAAAAATGGATAATGGATCTCTGAAAATAAATGGCCAGGTTAATGCACAGCTAAGGAACACCTGGAATGTTGGGCTGCCCGAGGAATAGCAGATTTCAAACAGGGCTTTGCAAGTGTTTCCTTCACTTGGGTGGGCAACAGACTGGCAAAAGAGAAACTAGAAAAACAAAGAAAATGAAGAATGAGGCCAGAAGGAAAGCTGGGATGGAAGTGCAGTGGAAGGAACTCTTAGAGGAGCACAGATACAAGGACAAAGCGAGCTGGAAGTTGAGCTTGTTATCTCTATTAGTGTTAATTACAAAATTAATGTTTTACCTGAGAGAACCTCACTCTTTTCTTTCAATTAACCTCACTAGAAAGTTATAAAAGACAAAAAGATCTGTAAAAAATTCTTCCTGTCCTCTCAATAACTTTCCTCTGCTCCAGCACACTGCTAAAACAAGAACAGTGTCCCAGCACCACCTCAGATATTGTCCTTGCTGCTGGCAGGTAACATCACAAACATGCTTTTTTCACTTTTAACCAGCTATTTTGCACTTCTTTACCTCACTTTCTTTATTCTAAAAGGCATATTTAAGCTCAACCACATATTTGTCTTGCTCCCAACTTAAAGGCATTGTCTATTGACTTGTCTTTAGCATGATTTCAAAGTGATTTCATTAAATACCCAGGAAAATATTTCTGAAGGTGTCTCTTTCTTCCCTATCTGGATAAATAGGACAAGATGACAACTCTAATTTCTNTTGTCCTGTCACTACATGCCCTTGCAAAAAGTCCCTCTCCAGCCCTCCTGTAAGCTCACAAAGTACTGGAAATGGAGGTGCATCCCCGTGATGAGATCCCTGATGAACATCAGCAGGTCCCTCCCTTCCTGGTCCCACCCACGCCTCTAAACCCATCACAGGCTGCAAACAGAAATATTTCTTTCCAACTAATGGACCTTGAGTCCCTGTGTGCAGCAGGCTCTGGTGCAGGATTTACTGTACACAGCCTTTGTTTAGGGATTCAGAGTTTATCCAAGGAGCTCCTTTGAAGACAGGACTGACTTCCCAGCCGCTCGCCGTTTTCCGCAGGCACCCGTTTGTGTTCCTGGAATCGCCTCCCTCTCCCTCCTCCCTCAAAGTGGATTCTGTTGACTACACAGGGAGCTCAGGCTTTTAACTCTGAATCACACACGAGCTCGGTGCCTGAAGGAGCCCGTGCAAATACCCATCTGTCTGGTTAGCAATTCTGTAAACAGCAATGCCACCCTGAGAAGATTTCCACCCGCTCTTCACTTGGAGGTTAAATTCCTCTCCTTTTCCCATTTGTGACTTTTAGCTATAAAGCAAAAAGTTGATGTTGATTGAAGAAACTATTCCTCAGATATTCTGCACAAATGGTATTCATCTGTGTGTTAGGATGGTTCAAAGGAAACGTTTATGCATCCTAGATTAATTTATTAAATGAAATTTATGCAGCTTGTTGCCGATGACATGAAAAATTTAGAGCTTCTACTAACGTGCTCATTTGGCCTCCTTGCAAGAACAGAATGTATTTCAATTATCTTAGAGCACAGACAAAGAGGAGAGGAACAAAGCTTTTCACAAAGACTCTCTCTTCACAACTAAACCAGCATACTAAAAATGGATAATGGATCTCTGAAAATAAATGGCCAGGTTAATGCACAGCTAAGGAACACCTGGAATGTTGGGCTGCCCGAGGAATAGCAGATTTCAAACAGGGCTTTGCAAGTGTTTCCTTCACTTGGGTGGGCAACAGACTGGCAAAAGAGAAACTAGAAAAACAAAGAAAATGAAGAATGAGGCCAGAAGGAAAGCTGGGATGGAAGTGCAGTGGAAGGAACTCTTAGAGGAGCACAGATACAAGGACAAAGCGAGCTGGAAGTTGAGCTTGTTATCTCTATTAGTGTTAATTACAAAATTAATGTTTTACCTGAGAGAACCTCACTCTTTTCTTTCAATTAACCTCACTAGAAAGTTATAAAAGACAAAAAGATCTGTAAAAAATTCTTCCTGTCCTCTCAATAACTTTCCTCTGCTCCAGCACACTGCTAAAACAAGAACAGTGTCCCAGCACCACCTCAGATATTGTCCTTGCTGCTGGCAGGTAACATCACAAACATGCTTTTTTCACTTTTAACCAGCTATTTTGCACTTCTTTACCTCACTTTCTTTATTCTAAAAGGCATATTTAAGCTCAACCACATATTTGTCTTGCTCCCAACTTAAAGGCATTGTCTATTGACTTGTCTTTAGCATGATTTCAAAGTGATTTCATTAAATACCCAGGAAAATATTTCTGAAGGTGTCTCTTTCTTCCCTATCTGGATAAATAGGACAAGATGACAACTCTAATTTCTTCATAACTTTTACAGAAGTCAGAACCCAACAATAAATGTCACAAGAAAGGATTTCCTGAGATACAGAGAGATTCTTCAGCTATCACGTAACAACTTTCCACTTTCCTATGGAAGCATGAATAATTATTTTTAAAGGGAATAAACACAGTTAAAGATGAACTGAACCAAAAGGATTATTTATATATTTAGGCTGGCATCTAATCTCAGAGAGTATGGTCATAACTCATCAGGTAACACCATCCTGCTATCACAATAACTCATCAACTGTTTCATTGTGTGATCTCTCCCTGCTGGGAAAATAAAATTTCCTAGGCTTTGGCTCTCTTACTAATCTTGCATCTCATTTATTTCACATTCACTCAGTCACTTTAGCAACTGTTTACAGCAAAAAATGGGTGTAACAGTGATCACAGTGATTATTAATGGTTTGGGGTTTTTTAAAGGACAAGTTAATGTCATTTAAGCATTAGGATCACATAAAGTTCACTGAAAATGTTCCATTCTTGACTATTTATGAAAATCTGCTTGAAACAAAGGTGTGATGTACTTGAGTGTGCTGGAAGCCCTGTCCCACCTCTGCCATGGAACCACCACTCCCCACGAGAGATGTGCTCTCAGAAACTGCTCAACTGACATGGATATGGGAAAACCCCAGCAAATTCCTTAACTTTGCTGTGAAATTGGACTAAAATCCATTACTGAAAAGCCTGGGCACGTGCTCTTTCAAACATTTGGGCTGGTAGAAGATGAACTCATCAGAAACACTTCCCAGGTATTTTGAGCTAAATTGAGGATGTAATTAGAAAGTAGGGGGAAAAATGAAAAAAAGGAAAAAGGGAGGGGGTGCAAAAAAACCAAACAACTTTTCTTCCTGTGCTGACAGTGCCATAAAGCCCAACTATAGATACTGCAACCATTTCAAAGGCAGGAAAGGCTGAGGCCTTCACTGTGCTGTCCACTGGCTTTGAAGTGCCGAAAGCAGCTGCTCCCAGCAGATAGCAACTCTGGTGCTGCTGGAGTTATTTTTTTTTCTTCAAAATATACTTTCAAATCTAACAGCTGCAAGTAGAACAAAGTTGAGCTAAAGTATATTTAAAGAAGAAAAAAAAAAAGAAAGCCACCAGTTTCTCTCTAAGAGTGTTCTCAGTGGAGAGTTCAAAAGCAAGTGGCACCGAATCAGATGAAGCTGAAACCAGGAGGGACATGGGACAGCTGAAACCAAATACTGCAGGATCCAAAAGTTCCTTTTTGCTTTATTAATGGATTTGAGTGTATTTGAAAAGTTTACAAAATATTAACTGCAATGGTTTTGTCTAAATTCTTTTTGAAGTGAAAGACAAAGATAAATAAATATCAATGTATCGGGTTATTTGTTGTTAGAAATATCAGATAGATATCAATATGTAACATAACAATATGACTAATCTGCAGGCAGAGCAATCTTTCAGCCCCACAATGAGCAGTCCATGCTCACATCACTAATTGTTTTGAAATCAGTGTCCAAGCAGAGTCCTGTGACATCAACAACTCAGATAAAGCAGAGAAGTGAGACCCCTGCTCCAAGTGCCCACACTTCCAAAGTGTCTCTCACACTGAAGAACTGGATAACTCATCAGTTAATTCAGTTTTTCATTACCAATCTGATTAAAATTATGAGCAGCTGAATTGTCCAGGGTGCTGTCAGTGCCACCCCTGCCACTCAGCATGACAGCCAACAAAAGCCAGATCTGTAGGGCAGTTTCCCTTCCCTTTGTGTCTGAATTCCATTTGACAATTAGATTCAGGCACTTGAGGCAGAACATCTCAAAGCAATCACTACATTTCTCAGGTAGCTAAAATATCCACGATTTTGGTTGGGGGTTTATTTCCAACTGGAACTCTGCAGGAGCCCTGTCAAAATGTATCCCCACTTTGAATTCACTGCTGTATTTAAACATTTTAAATCAGTCTGTTCCTCGCCAAGTAACAACCAAAGAAATGCAGTAAAACAAGGCAAGGAAAAGTCTGCTTTAAAAATGGCTTAGAAGTTCTGAAGCATAAATAGAAAGCAGTGCAGAGAAACAGAAGTTGGAAGTACTGAAAGGAAATTTAAAGAGTGGAAGAACTGAGCTCATCCTGTTCCGTGGTGGGGCTGGAGGGGCTCTGTGCCTTCCAAAGGAATTTCATTCCTAGTGATAACCCCCTGCAAACTGCAGGAAGGGCCACAATTCTTCATGCCCACCAACTTTCAAAGAACATTCCAGATGAGTACAAAGAGAAATAAAATTTTAAAAAGGGCATAAACAGGATTCCACTGAAGAATCTTCTGAGGCTCTCATTGTTCAGCTGTTTCAGGCTGAAACCCTTGGGTTCCAGTGATGGCTCATAAAGCTTAGCTGCTCTTTCTTACAGTAAAAGCAGCTATCCTAAATAAAAGAAATGGAAGCAGTAAACATCTCTTCTTGTGAAAAATGCTTTCACTGATGTTTACCACAATATCAACATTGTTGCAGAAGAGATTCACCAAGAAACTTTTAACCCTCATATTAATTTCTTGGTTTGTGGGGTTTTTTTGACAGTCTCTGGAAGGTCTGAATATAAGAAGACACATAAAACCAAACCATGACAATCTGAGACATTATCATTTGCCTTTGGTGTGCAAAGTTAGAGGAGTATTAACCAGAAAATTTTATCTATGGCTTGGTGGATCTTACCATGGTTAGTAAAAAAAAAATTACCATTTGTAGGTAGGAACAGGAATGTTGTAGCTCAGGATACACTGCAGATGAGCATTTATCTCTACAGATCAAAATGTGGGATGGGAAAATGGGAGCAAAATCTTTGAATAAATGCTTACTGTGGACTTTAAAGATGCACTGCAAATTATGAGAACTGTAAAGAAAAAAGTGAGCTGACTGTATCACTAAAATGATGGGAAAAGATGATTAAAGAAAAAATTCCAGTTTAAGGCAGATGCCCAACTGACCCTGACACTCCCATCGCCCTCAAACTCCTCATCCTCCCTGCACAAATCCCCAGCATCTCTGACTATTCCTGAATCCCTAAATACAGGAATCATCACAAATAACATCAGCCAGTTAAGCTGAACACCTGTGAGATGTCCCTCACCCTTCCAGAGGCCAACGTGTCACCTCTGTCAGGTGGCAACACAAGTGGTGACGCTGACAGTTCTGAGCGAGGACAGGGAAAATGCTTTGATCTGACCCAACAACGCCCTTCTGTTCCAAGAGCCACACACAAAACACACCATTGTTCCTCCCCAGCACACACCAGGGGTCTCTCAACACCTACCAAAGTGATCTTGTTCCTTAATTCCCTGAAAAAGCCCCTTCCAGATGGACCAGAGCAGGCCTGGCACCAAAGCCGACCGCGGCGTTTCAGCCTCTCACGGCACAGAAGATAAACAGAAATGAAACCTCGTTTCCCTGGTGGAAATGCAAGCTTAGATCCACACAAGAACAGTGATAAGGGAGAACTTTTATGGATTAACCACCTCATTCCTATAAAGTACTAAAAAATGCCTTTCAATCCTTCAGCAGGTGTTGCCAACAAAGCCCCCTTTAGTTCTGTGACCAAGTACCACCCCACACCGGTGTCTGGTGATGCAGCTCCTTAACTGCCAAGTTTGTATCATAATTTCTCTACTTCTGCTTTTCCCCCCTTTATACTTCACAGCACTACTGAACAAAACTTTCTTGCCTCCACCCAAATGTTTCCTGAGTGTTTCCCAACCCTGAAATTACATTACAAAGAAGAAAATCACGATCAGTGGGCCAAAACAAGCATCCATACGAACACTCCCTGTGTCAAAAGTGATAAAAAGAACAAACCACTGTTTCTTGACAAGGAGAGAAACAGATAATGCATTAAATAATTTAACCTGGTGATTATGAAAATAGGTGTTGCCACCTGTAAGCCTGGGAAACAATTTGAAAGAGTGGGAGGTACAAAGGGTTGTGAAGAGGAAACAAAAAGTATTTTGTGTGTGGGTTCTCCCCCCTCCATCCCCATCACAAACTCTGCATATCTGTAAATTGTGTTTTTAGAGGAAGGACAGCAACACACAGTGACCTACAGCTGCAGGAAGGGTGTCCCTCCTCCCCTCCACCTGGAGGAGCAAAGCAACTGACCTCCTGTTCATATCTTTTCTTGATCTCATCCAACTGCCAGGAGAATTCTTGGGCTTGCTTTTCCCGGAGCAATTTTGATTTGCTTAGATCTGCTTCAACCTCTGCCATCTACATGGGAAAAGAAAGGGAATATTTAATTTTTTTTTTTAAAAAAAAAGACACAGCTTGAAATGTTCTGACATTTCTACAGTTTGTAAACCATCAAAGAGGCGAATATCACTTGTTGAGAATGATAACAACACCATTTGTGTGTGGTGAAAATGAATATTCAGTCTCTACAGGATTATTAGTTACTCAAGGACATAGAGATCACTGTTATGCCACTCCCTAATTACAAAGGATTGGCTCAGTTTTTCATTCAGCAGTGGTGAATATCCCAGAGAAATTAAGTGAATATTTTCTCTAGACATATTTAAGACTCAAATATATTTCACTTAAAAATACACTGCCTGTGGAAATTCACGGGAAATCATGTGCGAGTCAGAGCATAAACTACGTATTTAAAGCAAGTTTACATTAAATCAGAAAATAACTTAAAATAACTTAAAAGAGAATTATTTGGCTGCAAGTTAAGTCCTCTGAAGATAGTCATCGCCTATGAATAATGAGTCCCACAGATTCCAGCACGCAGCATCAAGGAAGCAATTTCACAACTCAATTAACAAAGGCTTTTGTATCAAAAGCACAACTGTTAGCTGTACATCAGGCATGCTTCCAAGGGAATATATATATATATTTATATAAATGTGTAACTCTGCTGCACTGCACACTCATCAATGACTTTTAGATCCAGATCCCAGCAGAAGCAGTGAATAAACTGTGTCCCTAAAAAGAGAAAAGAGATGGAGGGGTCTGAAGGACCAGTGCTGCCACAAGCCCATCTGCTACACAAAAAGAAGAAACCCATGAATTCCTGAACCACAAGCCAAAATCCTGCTTGGCCTAAGGGAGTGCTCAGTGTTCAACAGATGTCTGTGCCAATTGGCCTGGACAAAACTCCCCAGCCAGGAAGGAGGGGAAAAGGCAGCACTCGGAGTGGGAAAAGTGTTTTATTGCAGAGTACTCCAGCAAGGAAGGAAGGGACTGGAGTAGGAGCACTTGGCCAAATAGAAAGTGGAAAAAAGAGAAAGGTGAGGGAGCAGCTCCTGAACCTCACTGCTACTATCTGCCATTAAGAAAAGGGACTGCAATCAATGTTTTATGAATAATTTTCCTCCGGCTCCAAACTTACTCAAATTGCACGTCCGTGGCTATATTTTACTCAGGTCAATAAAACCCAGAAAAATAACAGATCTTGTTACTGCACTAAAGGAGGATTTTTCTTTTTAAGAGAATGAAAACGTTCTAAAAAAAGGAAATAGTAAAAGCATATGCAAAGATGCTTTAAATCTACTGGCTTCTGCTGTTTATTCATTAGGTCACATTCATCTATTTCCAGCAACTGCAACAAAGGCTCTTGATCATTTTTTGCCAAACCCAGGAAGCTCCAGATCTAAAGCCCTGTGACACAATCTGTGTATTATTTCTGGTTTTTTTAGTTACTGCTGGAAAAAATGCAGATTTTGCAGTTAAACACGTGCCACCCACCCACCAGTGGACATCAGGTGACTCTTAATAATCACAAGCTTGACAAAATAGGAAGCAGATGGTAGAAAAAAAAATGATACTATCATAGAGCCAAACTAATGAATCAATATTGATTGCAGCAACTGAAAATGACCTCATCCTACTCATCTCCATAATGAACTTTATCACACACCAAAAATGGGTTTAAAGCCCAGTACTGCTAATGTGGATAAAAGGACAGCGTTGCTATGGCTACTGCAGTTGTTGTTCTGTAAGGAACACATCCCACCTCACCACAAAACAGAATTTTCCAGTATGTTCCAATGTACTGGGGGATTTATCTAAGAGTATGTGGATGCAGAGGAGGGAGAAAGGCCAAAGCTATGAAGAGAGAGCTTCAGCAGAGTTCCTTTGATGTATTTCCTCAGACCTTGGTTCCTGTAGAATAGAACCATTCAATTGTACAATATCATTTCATATTTCCAGCTTTTAGCACCCAGGCAGGGATGGAAATACCTAAAAAACCCCTCAGGCTGATTCAAGGAATACAGAGAAATTGATTTTCAAAATTTCCCAGAATGCAGCAATATTCTGAAAGAAATTTCCTGTCATTTTAAAATTATACTTGATTAAGTTTTCCCAATTCTTTTGCACTTTCTTATGTTTTGGATTGGTTTTCTTTGCTGAAGGTTTTTTTAAGTGAATGAAACTATTATTAGCTTTTCTAGAATTAGACAACATCCCCTTTGGAGCAGAACTAGGAAATTATTTTAAGTCATCATGAAGAAATTGCAGGAGGGTCACACAGTGCAGAAAATGTCAGACTAAAACTGTTGGATTTGTTGTACTGCCCTCATGGGTCTGGTCTGCTGAACACATCTTGCTTTTCTAAGTTTGGTCTTGCTTTTTTTGTAATTTCCAAATTCTATCATTTGCTGTCTGCATAGGTCTTTAAAATATCAGCAGTGAAGATTTTCAGAAACCTTTGAGAACAACAAAAAGGGAATTTCCTCAGTCCTAAGGCAGCACCCTCAGCCACCCATTCCAGCCCCAGCCTGCAGCAGCCTCCTGTCAGCAGCAAGGTTTGGTCATGGTAGGTTGGAACTCAAAATCCAGAATTTCGAACTGGAGTTCTGTCTGGAGATCTCAACCACAGGAGGGAGTTAAGGAAATATCTCTTCTCTCCCCTTCTTTTTCATCACCTGTTGCTTGTTCCTTATTTCACTCCTTGGGCTGCTTTTATAAACTCCCAGGAGAACGGTTTAACTACTGTTTGCTTTGTAAGAAATTTAAACCACTGAAACCTTTGATTTTCAGGGATAGAAACATGGATTTTTCCATCCTCTGCACATGACTGCCAAGAGCCACCACGGCTCTGGCCCTGTTTGGGCTCAAACTGATTACAGGAGCTCATTAATGGAGGATGGAGTCGCTTGGAAAAGAGTAGGAAGAGACACACATTTAAGTGGGAAACGACAAGCGTTGTTCCATAGGGTGTATAAACTAACACTTTATACTCTCACTCCTGAAAAATCCCTAATCAGTATCATAACTGCAGATATCTTTATAACAATGACAATTCTGGCTTTGTTAGAGAGATGAAACGCCCGCCACCATCCCTTTCTGACTTGCTGCAGAGACACTACATTGTGGAAGATTTTGATGTAGCACTCTCAAGTGGAGCATGTTTCTGGCATTATAAGATCAGAATCCGCTATCCCACTGCGCCAGAGTTTCAGAAAGGCTGGCATTGTGACCTCCTCACCCGCTGTTTCATTTCAGCAGAGTCTTTCTCTGAGTTCAGCTCCACCTGCCGCTTAAACTCCTCCAGGGCAGCGCCTGCCTGCTGGGCCTGCAGCCTCTGTACCTCCGTCACCCGCCTCAGCTGCTCCTCCTTCTCCCTAGAAAGTCACAGAAAATTTTCAGAGTTCAAGTATCAAATAAAAGAACAAGTGTGCTGGTGTAAAAGAGAGGCCTTTAACCCCATCAGTTTAAAATAGTATTCAGATTTCAATTTCCTGTCCCAGCTTCTGCCCAACTTCCCTTTGCAGGGCTTTGAAGGAGGCGATGGAAGGCCGGGGTTATTTTCGCTTGCTCCGATTGAATTTCGCACACCCAAACACGGCGTGCTCAGCTCACAACAAAACCTCCGCCTTCAAAGCCTCTCTTCACTTCCATGGCTCACTACCCACTGGAGAACAGCCTTTATTAATCTCATCTAATTAAGGCAATTTAATAACAGTAACAATAAATAATAAGAAATTTGATTTTGTTAAATTAGATTTAACACGCCCCCAACAAACACTTTTTGGCGTGATTGCATTTCCAGATTTAAAAAAAAAACCCAACAACAAACAAACAAACAAACAAAATTATCCCAGTGCCATCTTGGCTCAGACAAAGTGCAGGATTATTCCCTGCTTGTCATATATCAAAATGCAAAGAAGGGTAATGTGTGACACGTGGTTCCTTCTTAATCTATTAGAAACCCATAATGCTGCTATGTCTATTCAGCCTTTACAGCAATGACAGATGTTAAATCTCTGTGCAAAGATATTTCATATGAACAGCCTGCACTATCTGACATATTAAACATGATAGATCTCTAGAAATCAGGCTAGGTTTCTTCAGGCTTGATGGAATATCAATAGTAATGCTTCTGGAATATTTGATGTACATTCATATCTGTACAGACACATGAAAAGATAGAGACATTCACCATATTGACATGACAGACAAAAATTCAGGTATCTTATAAATATTTCAGAAATCTTGATGTGAGTCCTCAAATATTATTTTTATTAACTTGTTACTGATCCTGTTATTAACTTAGCATTGTCAACTTTGGGTGACACTCCCCCAGGTCAGCAGAGCTGCCTGACTTTGTGTTCAGCCACTGGAGAACACGAAGGTGGCACCAGGGGACAAAGCTGGCTCCACCCATGGTTTGTAACAGAAGACACATTCAAACAGACCTGGGGCTGACATTTCCATTTTCCAGGCAGAGGAAGTACCTCACGATGAATTTCCCATTTTGACAGAAATTATTTCCATATAAAACAAAGAACCTGACACATAAGAGACGGAAAAGCCCAGCTAATTCATCTCGTCTGTCACCTTGCCAGCACTGGAGGAGCTGCTGCAGCCTCTCAGAAAGGTCAGGAAGCTGCCAAGCCCAAAGTTACAGTATTCACATCCTCTTCTGTGGTTTGCAGCCCAGACTTTGACAATGGGACAAAGAACATAATCCTGCATCTTCACAAAGCGGCTCTTTGCCGTGCAGGAGAGCAGGGCAATTCCATTAGCAAAGAGATCAAAGAAATGCCACAAGCCCTGAGTCAGTGTGTTGCTGTTTGCTTTCAGAGTTTTTTCATGATGCATATTTTAAAAAAAAAGATTTTATTTTGGTGCCTCACTCACAGCTGATGGAATAACTGAGAACAAGGGCTCCTTTCCTTACAGGAAAAGGGAAGTACCTTTCTTCCCCAGCAGAAACTGCAGGCAAACAGAACAAACTCCTGTATCACAGTTTGGATGATTGCTTTGGGGTTTTGGTTTTGTGTTCTTAGAAAACCTGTGCAAATTATCCTCAAATTTGCTGGAGAGCTCCCATCACCCCTCCAGATATGCTTTATTTCTACAGCCTCATCGACTCCATTTCCTGCACTCCTTTGAGGAGGAGGCACATCTGTGTTAATCCAAGCTACCACATTCCCCACTCATTTATCAGACAATAACAATTACACAGCAAAAAAACATCACTACCAAAATCAACATTTCCTTCCCCATCTAAACTCAAATGGTGAAAAACCATTTAGGATTCAAATTCCTCCTGCAGAGGATCCAAACTGCAAGTACAGAACTCCTCCAGCATTTCTCAGAGCGGGCACACCAGTGACACCTCCAGAGCTCAAAGAGACAGGAACTGTCTAATGGGTCAGGTATTCATCTGCTCCTGCTGTTTGGCTCAGTTAAACCCCAAACCCCACCTTCCAGGGAGCTGCTGAATATAGATATTTTTCATTTTGCAGCTGTTTTACACTGAGCACATCACTCCCCTCTCTCCCACAACAAAATCTCTCAGAAAGAAGAATAGGTAAGAGCTCTGCCCACATTTGTTACCTTGGAGAGCCCATGGAGAGGGGAAAACCTGCACTTCTCCTCCCAAAGACCCATAATCCAGCAATGGGCACTGGGTAACAAATCTCTCTCCCTGCAAAACACATCTAATAACTCCACTCCACACTGGAAACAAAACCAAAAATCGAAGCTTATTCAAACACATCCCCAGTGCCAAGTGTCACAAGACACTGGGACAGCAGCTTTGGTCCAGTCAGATGGAAACACAACAAATCTAAACATAAAAGGACAAATATCAGTCCTCGAGCTCTCAGTGAGGCTCCAAATTTATGCATCTTCTTCCTTAGGAAGATATTTTTATATTGAAATATTGTAATGTAAACTTCTAGGAATGTGGTTTTATGCACCTTCCTTTCTTTTAAGGACTTAATCCCATGAATAAATGCAACATCTCATTATAAGCAGGAAAAAAACTTCAGTTTTAAGGATGTGGGAGCCAGCACTCTCTATTTTTTGTGCAGTTCAGATTTGTACAGAAGCTTAGAAAACCTGTACAACAATGGCCCTCGGTTCACAAATATAAGAAAAGCTTCACTTTTTTTCCCAAGACACCGAGCAATGTGCCTTGCATGAAGCACTAAAATATTCACTTTGAAGATTATTTTTTTCAGTTGGACTAGTTGTGGGGCCCAATACAATACAATTACATCACTTAAATCCCCTAAAGCTGAGCCGGCTTGAATATAAAAACAGGGTGAATTTACTCTTTGCCCCCAGTTTAAAAAGCAGCAAATTCCTTTTGTTTCAGCATATAAAGGACATGGCAGCAGAATTTGGGATCTTACACAGCACAAACCATCTCAGGGAAAAGTTGACTGTGAAGTGCAGAATTTCAATTTCAGAAATCAGCACCCTGAAGTGTACTGATAAACTGGAAATAGAAACATCTCACGTTTCTTCTTCGTGCTTAATCACAAATATTTGTCTTGCTCTGTAAAATGGCTTCAAGAGGTAACAACTTAACACAGGGAGGCTTCAGAGCACTGCAAGTCACGTTAAGGAAAAATCCACAGGTTAACAGGAGAGGTTAATTAAACTTGGGATGTCCCAGCAAATGCTGGATGGACCAACACCTTCCTTCCTGCAGGGCTCCCACCATTCCCTGGATGCCAGTGAGGGCTCCCCAACAGCTCCAGGAGCAGCAGCAGGCTGGGTCTCAGCCTTGCCAACAAATTAAAGCCCTTTGGACATGAAGTGCCAGCACCCAGAGAACACAATGTGTACCTCCCTGGCTATGCAGGGACAGGGAGTTTCACATCCCAGGAGCAAACCCACACCCCAGCTCCCTGTGAGTGGTTTAGAGAGCTGGTCAGGGACAAGGGAAATTGTACCAGACTGTGAAACTCCTCGTGTTTTCTTGTAAAATTATGTCAGGCCTTAATTCACAGAGAGGCAAATTCCTCTCCAGGTTTTCAGAACCTGCTGGCAGCACAGCCCATTGAATCCCAGCTGTACTACAGAACAGGAGCAGAGCAAGGAATTTCTGTAAGGATATATTTTGCCACTGAAAAAGCTTCTGAAACTCAAATTCTGATGGACTCCACAAGAGGGAGAGGTTCCATCCCTTGTCTAAGTCTGTCCCAGGTCGTTGTGACTCTGGGTTTATGGCTGTAGATAAACAGGAATCCCAGAATATCTCAGGTTGGAAGGGAGCCACCAGGATCCCTGAGCCCAAACTCCTGCTTCTCACAGGCTACTTAAAACTAACCCCTCTGAGTTAGAAAGGCTGAGGTTGGGAAGAGCAGAGTCATGGCTGAGCCTCCAGCCCCACGGATGCTGCTGAGATCCCACATCACACATCCTCTAATCCCACATATTCACATCTGCTGCACTCACACAGAGTCTTTGCCCATTCCCTCCTCTCTTTCCTAAATATTGCTCCTTCTGAGGGAAACTTGCTTTGCTACCCTGAAACTGGAAAGTATTCACCTGCTGGAAGGCAGCTGAAGAAGGATATTGTTGTTTTTACACAGCCTTCCTCTTTATTTAATGACACAAAAAATAAAAGATTGACTCTCCCTAATATGTGCTGAAACAAAATCAGTTATCAGCATTTATAGAATTCATTTAGATTCAAAAAACCCTAAAAAACCCCCTATATAAACAGATTTCTAAAGGAGAGCACAATTTCTTACACAATACACAGCAAACTGTGTACCTGAAAACACAACCTGCATCAAAACATACCCAAATTTCCCATGCAACCCAAAATTCAGGAATTTCACCTTAGTATCTACAAATATGAGGACCCATCTAGTGCACAGATACATTATTTGAATTTATCTAGGGAAGTTTAAGCAGACCCAGGATCCTGCTCCCTCACATGGAAGTGCCATCAGGACTCCCCAAAATTGCAGCAGTTTAATTAATTAATTAAGCTTATAGCCAAATGCAAGCCCCATGTTGCCACTTGTGGCTGGAGCATCCTTCTGTGATTCCCACAAAGGAAGAACAACGAGGGCTCTCCTGCCATGGCAGCCCCACACATATGGAATTTGTGCAGAACACTTCTTCTTTTTGGTGTGGAGAGGAAGAAAGACAGTGTGAAGTCATTCAAGTGGAATGATAACTAAACCAAAGCCAGATCAAAGGAGCCAAGAAGAAAGACTGAAATGTGAAGCTGAAATATTTATTGCCTTCAAAACATCATCCCTATCCTGTCCCTGGGCACTTTAATATTTCGGAGTTGTTAGAAAGCATTCTAACTTGTTTCATCATTTCAAAGAAATAAAGCCAAAAATATAAAGCCAGGAAATAAATATAAAGCATTCCTCAATTTTAAGAATAAGGTGAGCTTGTCTTTATGAGAAAAAGCACAAATCCACTTATAAATTGTTTACACTTTGCATAATTTGAGATGCTAACATCAAAAAGCTGGTCTGCATTCCTTCAAGTAAGCTCCAACAATGGAAGATACTTACAATACAATTATTGTTTTAAACCATATACTTATGTTTTAAATAAATCATGAGATAACACTAACAAATGAAACCACTCCTTTAAGTCATTAATGAATTTGGAGTAAATAAAACTCCACGTGTTCAGTATCACACTGAAATAAGAATAATGCATTACATTCAAAATTAATGGCTCACAAATTAAGTAGACATTGGTTAAACACACTAATAATTATTAGAACTATTTCTCATTACAATAATGACAGGGCACTGTTGTGCTAGGTGCTATGCAAACAGAATAAAACAGCAACTGCCAAATGATGAATGTGATGTGGGTTAAAAGGCTGGGCAAGTGTTGTAAATGTGGCTGGAAAGGAAAACGTTATAATTTTGCTCCAGGCTGCAGAAACTGTCTCCAAGATTTCGATCCAGCACATACATGAGAGACCACAGAGGCTCAGTCACCCCGGGAGGAGGATCAGAACTGAGATGAAACAGTCACAGCTTGCCCACTCTGAGACCATGGGCAGCCCCCAGCAGGGACCATACCAGGGAGGATTGCAGAGACAGGTACAGGCATGGCTTGGAACAGGGGAGATCTCTGCCATTCAGAGGTGGACCAGAAAGCCAACCCAGACAGCAGAGACACCCATGGGTCCCCAGGAAGAGGTGCAGAGGAGGCAAAGATGGAGAGCAGAGAACGGCACTGAGAGCTGGGGGGAAATAAAATCAACCATCCAGAGGACAAAGTGTGTGAGAAATCAGCAGGCACAGGACAGAGCCAGGCAAGGAGAATCACTGAACATTAACAGAGCCCAGCCCAGGGTGTGTGAAGAAGGACAGAGCCAACAGGGCTGGCAAACCAAAGATGCTGAGGATGAACTGCCAGGATTCAGACTCTTAAGGGGGTACAAGGGCTCAGAATTCATCCTGTCACCCTACTGACTTAAGGTAACTATTGTCATCATTAAAATAATTGTATAGTTCAGGATTCAGAGCAATAATATTCATGTTGTAGTAGGCAATGAAGATATTTAATTCTGGGGAACGATGAGTGTCTACTTGGCTCATCGGTTTCTTCATTCCAAGAGAACATGGATCCTCACAATTTTCTTTTCCTTAAAAGTACTGTTTGAATAAACTTCAGTTCCTCAATGAAGGTTGGTTATATTGTTGATGAAGCTGAAGGAAAGTTGTACAAAGTACATAAAGAGTAAAAGCAAAATTAAGATTATCAAATGCAATTGAAGTAGAACGACCACAGTCATCAAGCAACAAGGAACATCAATTTTCCTTAAAAGTACTGTTTGAATTACTAACTTCAGCCACAATGAAGGTTGGTTATATTGTTGATGAAGCTGAAGGAAAGTTGTACAAAGTACATAAAGAGTAAAAGCAAAATTAAGATTATCAAATGCAATTGAAGTCAAGTGACCAGAGTCATCAAGCAACAACAAGGAATGAAGTTTTTCCTTGTGCTGTTTTGTAGATGGTTTCCAAGTGATCCAAAGGAGATGACAGCCTGAAACATTTCATACTTTTTAACAATCAGTAATTGAATTCAATCATCTGTATGACTTTTTTTAGCCAGCTGAAAGCTCTTCTCATTTCATCAATGTTTTGGGCACTGTATAATCATGAAATTTAGTCCACCAAATCTGACAAACACTCTGAAGTGAGAGGGAAGCCTTCTGGGATAACAAGGGAATAATTCTGCCATTAGCATTGATTATTGCATACACATTCAGCCAATGTGACCATGATAACCCTTAACTACATTAATTAACAGAACAGCAATTTACAGCAATTAATGAAGTGCTATAGCATGATACAGCAATGCTCTTCACCTCTCAAGGCAATAGTTTCCATTCCATGAGCTGGGTGCCCTATCAAACCAGTTTCATAGCTGTTATCACTGAAGAGATGCCATGTGATATCTCTATAACCATCTTGAGGGACAGAACAGTCCCAGAGCCAAGGATTAAAAATCAACTGTTACTTTTTTTTTTTTTTGTACAACTGGAGCTTTCCTTTCAATACATATTTCATTATTGCCAGTAGGTCTCCAGAGAAACAGGGGGGGAAAGAAAAATGAAAGGCTGTAAATAGTTAATAGAACACTTTATTTTTGCTTTTAAGTGAGACTATTAAACAAAGCTACCACATTTCTGAGCCCTCTGTTCATGCTCCACGTTGTGGCCCCTAGAGCGAGGGTTAGGGAATGTTTACAATATGCTGGAAACTTTGACTGGGTTTGCTCTAAAAGGTTTCAGATGCTCAAGCACAGCACCAAGTGGAGAACAGCTGCTGGGTTTTCCACTGATTCTTAAAGGAGAAAGAAAAAAAAAGAAAAGAGAACCCAAACTAAAACCCACCCTACCAAAAAAACCCCCACAGTTTAAAACTGTATCCCAGCTCCTCAGCCACATCACATTACCACTGTTTTTAAAGCACAGGCTTGGCTTTTTTCATCATATTGCAACTGCTGTAACAAGACAACCTTGAACATTTTAATAAAAGATAATGATGAATGCAATGAACATGAGTATAAACTCTTAACAATGCTCTTTTATTGCAACACTTGGAATTAAAGACAATGCCTGCTCATATTCCTTTAATTATTTCCTGCTTTAAATAGTAATAGCTTTTCCATTCTGACAAGAATTCTCTCCACACACAAATCCTTCATTTTCAAGGAAAAATGGAATTAACTGCAGGGAAACAGCTACACTTAGGCAATTACCCTGAAAATATTAACAACAACAACAAGCAATTACTCGGAATTTGGATGCAACTTAGGGGAGCAAGAAAGGAAAAAAGAAATACAAAATTAACTTGTGGTTAAAGCTATCACTCCCTTTATTTATTTATCATTGCATTGATGATTCTGGGGCTGTTGTATTTTGCTGTGTGCAGTGGCATTTCTGACACACACCACTCCAAGAAGCCCATACAAGAGGATTTGAAGGAGCAGCTGTTTAAATATAAAGTTCTCAAAGGGCTTGGTAGAATCAAATTCTTAAGATCCACTGTAAATCACAGCTTTTTTTCCAAAATATAACATCTGCATATTTTGAAAAGCCTAAATTTTACTTCTTTTCCAAATGTTGGGATCTAACAATTATGCAAATGTAAATTGCAAACAAATTAAATTATTTCCACTGCTATTTATTCTACCTCCTTCTGCCAGCTCTCTTCATATGTTTATTTTTCCTTGCCTTCATCTGTTTCTGTCTTTATTGGGTCAGCAGCAGACTGTTCACCATTTATTTCTCTCAAATCTATGTCCCCTCACTTCTTTTACACCATTCCTTTTGTGGTATGACAGAGAGAAGAGTTAAATAAACACCACGGGAATTTTCCAAGATATAAGCAATCCTAACAAGTCTCTTACACAAAACTTCCTGTGCTCAAGTTTGATGCATTTTTAGGTATTTCTGAATAAAGCAAGAAGAGCTTTTCAGTTCAAACAAGCCCAAGTCTTCTCTTTGTGCATCAAAGAGAACCAGACAATGAAAAATGAGCCATTACTCAGCTGCAGGAAAAGATTCTGTAGAGGAGCACCTCACCCTGAGCCCATTTTTGTCTTGTCCCCAGTTCACCAGCACAGGTGAACTGGGAAAGCCCAGGCAGAAGGAGAGGCTGCTGGAGGAGGGCTCAGAACAACAGCAACACCTTGAGAAAATACTCAGGGCAGCATGAAAAGAGGATCTGACAAACTGAGATCATCCCCTGCACCAGAGCCCAGAGCACCCAGGGCCCTTGGGAACCAAAGGGGAGAAGGTGGGAATTTCCTGACCCTCAGCATCGCTGCTGTGCAGGCACTCCCCTGCCAGGACAGTTCCAATTCCATTTAACTGCTGCTCTTAGCAAGGCTGGCAGCAAAGCCACCCTCTGAAGGCTTCACAGGCAGCAACAAGGAGTTTTACAGGAGAAGCCTGAGAATAGCTCCAGCTCCATGGACCTGGCTCAGTGTCAGGTAAGGAACAACCCAGAATAACCACACGACAGGCAAAGCACACCAGGAGATGACAAGTGAAGCCTTTTGAATAAAAAAGTGACTGAAGTTTCAAGAAGAGTAAGTGGTACTAATAAAAAAGTATTTCCTTCCCTAAAGAGCATTTTTGCTAGCTTGATTGAGAAAATACAAGTGCAAAACCACATTTTTATTGGATATTTTCTGTGAGGCAAAACCTTGCAGGAAACAAAAACTGAAATTTAAAATCTAAGTTAGTACCACTGAACACCTGATAAAATCCCTAGAAACAGCAGCCCAGCATGGGCAAGCACAGAGCATTGCCATCACACTGGAATAAAGAAAAGCAGTGGAAAAAGCTTTTTTAAATCTACAATGAAGAAACTCCACAGCACCTCCCCCAAGGAAAAATCAACTTCTCCTTGACTCACAAAGCACGTGCACAGGTATATATGAGAAAAGAAAGGCAAATTGTTTTCATTCCTGCTTTTTACTGAACACCTGCAGGCAGCACCTTCACCCCATGCCATGGCTGGGAAGGTCTGGTCTGCCACCTAAACCAGATCCCAAAATCCTGGGAGAACTCTCTGGGTGTGCTTCAGAAACTCCTGGGAAAACTGCTGGGAAAATCTGCTAATAGACAGGAGTGGTTTCTAGAAAGTTTAGCAGTTTAGCCTCTCTTTCTTCCTCAGAAGAATTTTAAACAATTCAGACAAGGGGTAGAGAAGCCATGGAAAAAAAGAGGTGTTGGTAGTTCCTTATGTAAACAAATAATTTTATTAAGTGACTCAGAATAAAGCAGCTGCTCAGCATTTGCTCTGTGTCATCCCCACTTGCAAAGTGCTGAGATTTGGCTCCATAGTCAGACTTGGAAACAAAAAAAGGCAAAGAGTGAGAGGGAGGAGGTTGTGGAGCACTGGAGATGTGCAGATTCCTGGACAGTGTTCAACTGCAGCATCTGCACCTGTACAGGGGGACTTTCATTGCATTTCATTTCATTTCACTACATTTCTCCTAATGTGACTTCTTCAAATGTGTTTCCTTCACACACTACAGACCTGCAGAACAAGAACTTGGGAAATCTGTATTTCAGGAGCATATGAAAATGTCATTTATGGATGAGGAAAGCAAAAAGCATTAAATCAGATCCCATAATTACCTCCAGTACATGAGAACTGTCACAACCATTATCCTGAAGAAACCAACGTGGTCTGCACTTGGATGAAGGAGATGGATGATCACAGCCTCAAACTATTCAGGATATTTATAATTTAGTCCCAAATCTCTCAATCTCAATACTGACCAACTTTCTATGTCTGTGCAGCCACAAAGGGTTTATTCCCTGTCCCTGGAAGTGCCAAGGCCAGGCTGGAGGGACTTGGAGCACCCTGGGATGGTAGAGGTGTCCCTGCCAAGGCAGGGCTGGATGAGATGAGTTTTAAAGTCCCTTCTGACCCAAACCATTCTGGGATTCTCTGATGACTCCAGAACACAAGTGGCAAAACCAAACCACCTCACAACTGAGCTGGGGTTGAGGTGTTGTTAATCTTCAGTAAAATGGGGAATATTTCCCCACAGCAAATATATATTCCCCATAGGGAACTAAAAGTGTGGAATAATCTGCTACTGAAATTTCAGCAGAGGCAAAATAAATCTATTGAATGAATAAACACCCAAATTCCACAGCACAAGACCCAAGAGAAGATGCTGAGAGCTGTTTAACAATATTGCAGAGAGTCAGCAAGACATTTTCTTTCTCTTCCATGCAATTTCTTCAGCAACAAATGGGTATGGATTTTTTTTCTCATTTATTTTCTGTTTCAGTCTACTCAGTTTGTAGTGTGACAAATTCTATACCTCTATTTTCTGCTTCTCTGCTCACTGTGAGAGATAAGAACAGCACAGATTTAGCCTATTCATGACACATTTTCCGCAACCAAACCACAGGGATTAGAGAAACAACCTTTCCCCCCAAGTAATTACAGAGAAGCTTTTCAAGAAAACTTTGTTCTTATATAAATGCCATTTAAAGGACATTCTAGAAAAGCCCTTGGAGCACTTCTTAGAGTGACTTTTGCTATTAGGCAGTGCCTGTGACATGCACTGCAGAAGTAAATATAAATTTCCTATCTACAAGTCACCACCACAAGTCAGGAGTGTTGGAGCAATTCTTTTGCAAAAGGTTTGCTTTTGACAGATATTTCTACCATGAACTTCAGAAGAAGAAAAAACCTTCTGTAAACTATGTAAACCCCTATTTGGTATTGAAACTGTGGCAATACTATTTTTTTTTTTTTTAAGTGAAAGATACTTTAAGAAATGTGGATTTTACTATTCCACACAATGTCTCAAATCACTTTCATTCTGCACCGGTGTGGATACGTTTGAAATAGCACAAGCTGTCACAGCCCTGGAAAAATAATGATAATAATAACAAAAATCCCCTAAAATGCCTGCCACTTTCCTTTCCATGGGCTTGCAGCTACTCAAGGTATAATCCTGTGGCCATTTCAGAATCAAAGTGCATTCAGATCAAAGCAGTTTAGGAGAAATCACTGATGCACCTACTGGGCTCTGAGCTGCAATTCCACAAGGCATCGTTGCTGTTGGAGATGCTGAGCTGTATTTTCACCCACCTCATGCAAGACAAGGTTGTTTTCTAAAGATTTACTGGGTCTGCCTTAGCTTGGAGTTATTTAATTTCATTCTTCAGGTAGTTAAAGAAATTGAGCAAAATGAAGAGTTTTTACATCATATATTGGTTCTTACAAATTCATATTAATAGCATGGGATTACTAAAAAGACTGATTTTTGCAGCAAAGCCATAAGAAAACCATCCATTTCTGCTACAATAAATATCACTGTTCCTTATCTATTACCTACATGTATATAATATAAAAGCACATAGATGAGAAAAATCTTAATATTGTCCAGACACACTGGTGCTACATGAATGGCCTGGATTCCAGAAAGCCCTGCAGGGTTTTGTCCTGGGCAGCTCCTCTGCCCTGGGCAGGTGAGTCTGTTCCAATCCTGGTCAGAAATGCAGAGCTGAAATCCCAACCAGCAGAATATGAGCTGGGCCTGGACTAGGGCACTGCATTTCTGCAAATCTTCTCTTTTTAGGATCACAAATCCACCCTGGTGAATCTGCCAACTTCTGTCTCCAGCCAGACAAAACCACACCTGAAAGCTAATTTTTATTTCTATGCTATTACAGAATCAGTACTTATTAGCATTACTAATTCCATTATTAATCCTGAAGTTAACCCCAAACCCCTGCTATAAAACAACCAAAAGAGCAGCAGTGTGGAGTTTTATTAAAGAGCAAAATCTGCAAAACTAATACATTGTCCATTTCAACTGGGAGAGGTATATATGATTTGATATTTGAAATCTCTACATTATTTTCAACACCCTGAATCAAAATCAATGAAGTGAAAAGAAAAAGAACAGAGTGCCACAGGACATGGAAGTGACCCTGGGAAAAATACTGTTCAATATCCCAGGATATTCTCATTTAGAGGGCACCCACAGGAGTGGAAGCAGCTTGGACTAGAAGACACTTTGAAAACCACCTGGGAATAGGAACTCATCACTTGGGGGGGAGCAGCAGCTGATTTTTAGGCTGTTGAACAGCCCCAGGCTCTTCAATCCCAGGAGCTGCCCCATGCTCACTTTGGCCCCAGGATCCACTCACAGAAGCACCAGGCTGGGGCTGAGCTCTGCCAGTGCAAAGAGCATCACCAGCACTTGGGGCTCTTCACACTTGAGTCTTTCAAATCCTTGCTCCAACTCCAGCCTAACCTAAGCTTAAACCCAGCCAAGGAAGAGCTGAAATAACTGAAATAACTCTCTGCAAGAGCTGCTCAGCTGTGCTGCCCAAATTCCGGCTCCTAGCACCTCCATCCTGCCTGGAGGGAGTTTCCTCTGCACCCACGTGGGGATCAGCCCTGGGCTGCAAAGCCAGACTGGTTTTATTCACATAACTAAGTGCAAACTGACATGTTATTTGAAAGGTTTGGAAGGAAATTAATGCAACTTCATTATCAACAAATCAGATGGTAAAATACTAAGAGAGTAAGTGCAGTTGATAACAATGCAATCTCCCCTAAAATTATAAATAATAGTCAGTGTAAAGAATTTAAAGATTAGAAGCTGGAGTTTTTATTAATGTCTGCAGTGATTTAAGATAGTCTCTAGTTATGCCAAATACCTCAGAGATTATAGAAATAAAGAAATACAGACTTGAGCCCTGCCACTTTTATGGAATAAAAGTATCTTTACTTGCCTCTCCCAGCCTAGATAAGGTACATTGTGATATTAAACTGAATACTTTCAGCAAGTAACTTCTGGTTTGTTTCAGAAGAATCTGGTTTCCCTAGAAATTACTTCCACAGCTTTGGATTTCAACTGGATTAACACATGGAAATAATACTTTACATAATCAAAAATGGAAGGAGCATAGCAAGAGCTGATCTTGTCCTATGTGCATCTGCTGTCCATAAAGCACTCCCCCTGCTCAGAAAACATCAAACTTGGTGCATCCTGATTAGCTTTCCATGGACAAAGTCAGCAAAAAAACCCTGTTCCAAGTTACTTAATGAAAACTGTTTGCTACAGAGCACTTCTCCCAGCCTTAGAGCCTTCTGAAGAACAAGTATTGCCACAAAGAAGTGTTGTATCAAAGAGGGAAAATCTGCATTAGACTTGTAATTTGTGGATATTAAAAATAAAATATAAAATCAGAAACAACATATATTAAATCAAAATGTAATTTAAATAAATAAATTCATTCCCGTTTCTAGAAGAGTCCAAAGCAACAATTCTTTAGTTTTGATTATTTGCTTCCTATGAGTCCACTCTGAATTGAACCTGGGCCCATTTATTTGAGAGGGCACGACCAGCTGACATCATTAATCTCAATTCTATTTTATTCCTACCACTTAGAAGTCAACAAATTTGCGTGACTTGGTTCTTACTTTAGTTTTTTCATTTTTATGGCTGATTAGAACCCTGAAGATGCAGCTGTAAAACAGGAAAAAAAACTATAGGAGGGCAGTTAGATGAGATAAAGCATAAGTTTATTTAATAAATAAATATAAATAAATAAATATTAAAAAATACCAGGCATGGTTCAACAATTATTCCATATTCACTTACTTCAGAGCCTGTTCCAGGTGGCGAATTTTCTTCTGAGCATCCCCTCTTTCTTTATCCAGATTATTCTGAATGCCATGGATCTGCCATTTAGGGGAAAAACCAGAATATGTTTTAGCCAAAACAGTGTCTGAGTTAAAAAATCTATGTTATTTTACATTCTAAATCTATTTATTTCCATGTTCCTTTTCCACTGGTACAGACAAACATCCACAGATTTCCAAAATTATGTGAAATGCAGAAGTAGAGATTAAAAGAGAGATGTTATGAGAATGCAGCTAATGAGCTAGTTTCCTTCTCAGAGTGAATATTATTCTCTAGAATAAAGAAATAGCAGTAATTACATAAAAAAGGAACTAGATTTTCTTCAGGTAAGTACAGAAAAGCCTAAAAGTGACCTGGATTCTCTAGGACCAATTTGTGAGCACACAAAGTGAATCACTTCTGATCCATTCTCACAATTAAAAATATAAAATATAAATATCTTATGTAAACATCCTAAAGACTAATAATAACAAAATAATTAGCAATGATAATCCTAAAAATACCAAACATAAATATCTTCCATAAAGATCCTGAAGAGTAATAATAACAACACAATAATTAGAAATAATAACCCTAAAAATATCAAACATAAATATCTCATGTAAACATTCCTAAAGAGTAATAATAATAATACAATAATTAGCAATAATAATAATAATCCTAAAAATAGTTACAAAAATCTTTGAATTTGACAACTTCCCAGGCATGGTCCAAACCCTAATTTTCTGTAATGTTTTTTTGCCAAAGGCAGGTTAAATGCAAGAGTTTGTGCCTAATCAAAGAGTTTTATTGCTTTAGAATTGCTCCAGGAACAACGTGGGGATGGGACACACAGGAAATTATTCACCTACAGTCATTTGTAATGTTCCAGGCTCTTAAGACACTCCAACACAGAAAAATGTGTTTTCCTAAGTGTGTAGGCCCATGAAGAAGCAAATGCAGAGGTTCTGAGCTGGGAGCAGCCCATGGAGGGCTCACTCCAGAACACTCAGGGCTTCCAAGAGCCACGAGCTGTCTAGCAGAGAATAAAGAAGTTACTGCCAAACCTGGTAAAATTCTGTTTATTCAACAGGTGGCTTGGGAATGGCTCTCAGGAATAACCTGTCACTCTTCTGATGCTGAGCTGATGTTTGGAAAAGAAGCAGTGGATTATTTATACAAAGCAGGTGTTTGCTTGGCTTGTAAAGCCATTTGGCCTAACTGGTTCCTGATTCAGCAGATAAGCACTTTTAATCAAACAGGGACATTTAAGGTTACTGCCTATGATTTGTTTGATGTTCAGGTACCCTCAGAGGCAACAGCCACTGCAGACTCATAAAGATCAGCAGATAATGGGTAGGTTTTTAAGTGAACAGATTGCAGCAGAGACTTCTCGATTCCTTTACTTGTTTTAGTATTTTATGGGCCAATCCAGCCTGGTTTATGGATTTATATCCACAGATTATTCACAGGTAGTTTTCATCTTGCCCCTTCTCAAAGATTTGATTTTGAAAACTGTTACACCAGAATTTATGAACAAACTGCTGTCAAGTTATCTATGAAAAGAAAGGCTCTGCTTCCTTGTTAATTGATGCAGAACCCCAGCTCCCCTCCCTGGCTCACTGTGGGGCACTGCTGGCACTCTCAGCCCATGCTAAGGAGCTTTCTCCCAAAGATCCTCATATCTCAGCCAAATTGTGCCAATATATTTTCTATTTTGGCCTGCAAATTACTCCAATTCTGGATTTTTCTTGAGTTCAACCCATAAAACCCACGGACTTGACTAAAAGACAAATATAGGTTATAAAAAATATAGGTTATAAATATAGGTTACAAATATAGGTTATAAAAAGACAAATATAGGTTAGGTCTTAAGCAAGGCAGATCCTGGAACAAAGAATGTTTTGACTTCAAGTCAGCAGAAGGGACTAACTGAAACCAAAACCTCTCTCCAATTCATGTCACAAGTGCTATTACCAAGTGACAAGTAGCTGGGATCACAATCCATTATTTTATGTTATAAATTTGCCACATTTGGCAATGACATGTTGGAGTAACACATCCTTTCAATTAAACAGGCATCTAAGGCACCCTCTGGCTGCACATGAGTTGCACATACAATGTCACTAAAACTGAAGTTTAATTTGAAGCCTATTGATGTTTTAAGCCTAAAAGAGCAAGGCAGGACTTGCAAAGTGCTTTAAGATGAGGTGTTTTTGATGAAAATTACATTTTTTACTTCGAGCTCCTGACGTAAAAACAATGCCTGTTGACAATATCTAGAGAGCACGTGGAGGATGGAACAGAGAGAAACTGGGGGAAAGAAGTATGGGAGAGCAGTGCCAGCAGCTCAGGCCAGGCCTCATCCAGTTCATTATCCTTTCAATAACAGCAGCTGCCACCAAAAGCAGTGTCCACTTCCAGGGGCACTTCTTTGGGAATGCCTCCCCAGCCTCCACCCCTTGGCAACAGGTTCCTAAAATCAGAGCTGATATCCCTCAAACAACTGTGCTTAAAATCTTCCTTGATTTTGTCCAATTCTTTTTCCAAACCTTGTGAAGTGCTTGGATTCCCAAGTTTTCTTTTTGGGTGTGTCAAAATTGAAACCTTTAAGTCCTGTACAGACCAAAATTGGAGCTGTGCAGAAGGTGGTAAATTTCCCTGGAAATATTACCTGTTTCTCATACATGTGCTGCAAGTGAAGCTTGTCCTGCTGAACTTTGTATTCTTGATCCTGCAGAGGAAAAGATGTGTATTCTAAATAAACAAATCCCATTTTTCTTCCATTTCAGAGCATTCAGCAGACACAGACATTTGCTATCGTAGAGAACAGTCCATAAAAAAATAAAAATCCACTTTATATCAGCATGAAAAAATTCTCTGACATACAAAAGAATTCAACCAACAGCAAATAACACAACTATCTTGAAAGCCATGATTCATGTTTTCTAAAGAGAAACAGCAACTTGCTCTCCTGAGCTATTAAAATGCCATTCTGTACTACATCAACTGTGAAATGAAAGACACTGGAGGAAAAGTAGATGCCAAAACTCAACCAGGACTGATACATGATACAGATGTGGAACTCATTACCCTGAGATAGAAGGATTAATTTAAATGCCTGCAGGAAGACAGAATATTGAACTGAACTATTAAACAGTGAAAATTAAAAACGATTTTGAAACTTTAAAAATGTTTACAGTTTATGAGGAAAAAAAGAGATTCATCATTCTCTGACAGGCTTCTTTGTAATACACATTTAAACTGTTTTATTTAAAATGGGAACTACAAGAATCAGTCAGGAAACTTGTGTGAAAATTCTGCTCTTACCTCTCTTTTAGTCCCACTTTTTAAATCAACCCTTAACCATATGTGACACTTTATATATTTCCATTAATAAAACAGAAACAAGCAAGCAGGGTACATACAAGTATATTTAAGGATGGATATCTAAACACTTCAATCATCAAATAAGATAGAGAGTTGCTCATTTTTGAGAAAGAAAGGGCTCACCCTCAGCTGTTGCTGCCTTTGATGTTCAGAGTCTTGCAATTGTTGTTTCAAGAGAGCCATTCCACGCCGTAATTCTGCAATCACATCAGATGTCTGCTGGGAGTGAACACAAAAAGCAACTTTTGTCTTGCACTCCTCATTAGCTCCTTTGCATTTTTAAATTTATTTCTTTAAGGTGCCCAGAAATTGGAGAAAAAAATCAGTTTGGGAGAAAGAACCTGTATGAGTTTATGGCTCTAGATATGTCAGTTTGGGCCTGCTGGTGAGCTTAGAAATGTGAATAAAAGCACAAAAAACCACCCTTAATAACAAAAAATCTCCACTAAAATCTACTAAAAATTGGTAGAAAGAAAAATACCTTGTAAATGAAATGGAGTAAAGTATCATCAAAGCTCAGAGAATTCCAGCAAATAAACACCAAACACCCCACTATGGCTCTATGGATTAATAAATGGTACTTAAAATCTGAGTCTTTCTATAAGTAACTTTAAAATCATTTCAAATATGTACCATCTCTGTACCTATGCATATTGGTAGGTATCAACCTGACAGATGCTTTTCTAGAAACAAATCAAAGTTATTATGTTTTGGGTGAAACCTACACTCACAAAATATAAAAGTAATTCCTTAAACATAAATATTTCACAGAATGTTCAATATTATAAGGCTTGCAGGACTGATTTTTTTCTGGAAAAAATATTTTCTGTCATGGAAGGGGCTTTATGAAAACATTAAGTCTTTAAGTGTGTATATAGAATTTTTACAGGAACACAAACAAAATCAGGATATAACTGTATCTTATTTGAATCAGCTGTAGAAATATACACAGAGCAGAATAACCAGGCAACTTCAGATGGTTTCTCAGTTAAATTTGGGAATGAAAAATTAAACCCCAATTTTATTTAAACTTACACTCATGAATAACTTGAGGAACTGAGCAGTTCCTTGATTTATCCATAAGCATCATATTGATGGCAAGGAGAGCACTTAAGAAATAAATCCCATTTTCCTGCCTGTTGTACCTGGCAGCATACCTGAGCTTGTTCCTGCTTTAGAAAATCTCTATCAACATCAAATTTACTTTGTAGCTGCTGAAGGTTCTCCTTGTATTCCTGAATAATCTGGTCCTTGTCTTTCTGAAGTAAGTTGTACCTACAAGGAGGAAGCAAACAGAATATGGAAATTGCTTTCAGATTTTGGCATTTTCCCTGCTCACTATCAATTCCACAGAGCCTGCACGTCTGCCACGTGCTCCTGTCACAGAATGAGCTGCTTATAAATAATGGAAAGGTAGCACACTCCTCCAGGTGGTTGTTTGGGTCACTCTAAAGGAGTTTGGCACAAATTAATACATTTTCATCAGTTTCCTAATGTCAGATGCTATTCAAGGTGTTCCTGGAACAGAATTAACAATGTTTGCTTCTGGAAATTCTGTATTCTCCCAAGTCACAGCAGCAGTTGTAGTTTGAGTACCTGCTTTTCAGCTCCTGAAGCTGGGAGCAAACCTCCTGGTAACGCTGCTCCATCTCAGTCTTCTCCTGAGATAATTTCTGACGTTGCAGGTGACTGCTCTCAGCCTCCACTGTCAGCTGCTGCACACGAGCCCCCAGCTTCTGCACTGTCTCGTTCTGAAAGGACACAGAGTGGCTGAGAAAAGCCAAAATGAATGAGGGAATACCCCTGTTGTTATTCAGTAGCCTTGAGCAAGGAGCTTCTCTGCTGGTGCAGAGACACAAGAGTTACAATGGCAAAGCTGTCATCAATCATGACAATAAATTCTATATAGGATATAAAAAATAAATAAATCTTCAAAATGTGGGTGTTCATTTCCCCTCAAAGTGACATCTCCTTTATGCAAAACAGCATATGCAACTGATTTCTAAATTATAAATGGGAGGGAAGACAATATTCCAATGGAAAATTGCAATGGATGGTAATATAAATATAGAGCATTTTTAGACTTTCCATTAATCTCATTGCAGCAATTTCCTTTCAGTAAATTACAAACATCTCTCAAAAGTTGTATCTTTTCCCTGGAACTTCACCTCCTAGTATAAACAGATTTAAAAATGAGCAGAGTAAGGACAGGCAGGTAGCCTGAGGCTACTCCAGGACTTCCCATTCTTCCCTAAATTTATGGCAATATGCAGGGAAATGAGGGAAGAACTCCTCAGGAGGCTGGGGTCAGGAAAGAAGACACAAAGTACATATCAGAGTTATTTTTATATTAACAAAGGCCCGAAGATGAAGGAATTGGAACAGAAATTTCAATACCAATCTATTAAAGTGAGATAAACCCCCAAATATCTGCCCTGTGCAGGCACTGCCCTGACTGTCCCTGGAGGAGACAAGAACCTGAACCAGTGCAAGAACCCCACCCTGAGAGGAGACCACCTGAATGGGCAGCTGAGCTCTGCCAGGTGGCTGCAGAGATTTCCCAGCCACAGCACAGCAAAATTCTCCATCAGTGCCAAGCTGCTCAGTATGGGTTTGGTTTTCTGGGAGCAGAGGGTTGTTGGTTTGGGGGGCTTGTGGTTTTTGTTTGTTTTGTGTTTTTCTGGGGGTTTGGGTTTGTTTTGGTTTGGGTTTTTTTGTAAATAATTTTAAAAAAGAGTAATTTTTAATACATCACTGAATATAATTGCTGGCTGGCCCCTTGCCCCTCAAGGAAGTTCATCCTTGTTCAGGGCACAAACCCCTCCTGATCAGCCCTATGGCACTGGTGAAATTGCTCAGCCAATTCCACTTGCAAACAGCACTGCCATTCCTGACAACGTGAAACTCTGAACAAGGAAACTCTGAAATACCAACAGAAAAAAAATAAAAATATCAGGAGAGAGAGAGAGGAGAGAGAGAGGAAAAAAGAAAACTAATTTCCAATGACAGTCTAGTCTTTCATCTTAAGCCCTGCCTTGAACTCTACCTTGTTTAATTATTAAATCAGAAGCTGCTCAGCAAGATCTGTCTAGTTTTGATGGTTCTTAAATTCAATCTTGCTGACAGACTGTGTCCATTTTTCTCTGTATTTACTGTTACCTATGACATGATCTGAATGTTAATTTTTAAATTCAACATTCATTAATAAAGGAATAAATTTTGTTTAACATTGTCTTTTCACTCATTCAATTTTCCTCATACCTCATCCTGATGCAAAGTACAGGATGCTTTTTTGAGGTTAGTTGTTAATTTTTTTGCTTTTTGCATCATTTATGTAACAGGCACAAAATCCAGATTATACCTGCTTACATGCTTATAATTATTCTAGGAAAGAAATGCAATAAATTAGAATAATCAATACTTATTTTAAAATCCTTTTAATGGGATCTCTCATCTAACAGAAGCATTTGCTCATTCAGGGAGGAGGTGGGTGAGTAAAAAGTCACGTGTTTCTATGAAAATAGATGTAATATTTAAATCCTTTAAAAAATCCTTTTGTATGGTCTACAAACCTGCAAAGACAAAGGTTCTGGTAACTTGAATCAAATGCAGTGAGATATTTGTAATTAAGGACAGATTCTAAGATATCTGTGTGGCATTGGAAGGCTGTGCCTGAACTAATCCTATCTGGGGAAAAAAATCCTTGGTTGAACGGGCTGCCAGGTCAGGGCCCTCTACAACTGCACTGCACTATCAAAACCAAGGATGTGCAGGAGTAACACAATCCTGGAATTCTTTGGCTTCAGAGGGATCCTAAGGACCATCCAGTGCCACCCCAGCCATGGCAGGGACACCTTTCTCCAGCACAGGGTGCTCCAAGCCCTGTCCAGCCTGGCCTTGGGCACTTCCATTCCTCTCAAACACAAACACAGTGGAATTTAAATATTTAGGGGACACTGCTGTCATGCCAAGCCCCCAAGCAAACCTACAGTGGCCTGTGTCTGCTGCAAATACTCCTGCTCCATCCTGGCCAGCCGGGCGTTGGTTTCCCGCAGCAGCTCCTGCATGTCCTCCGTGTGCTTCTTGCGGATGTTGAACTTCTCCTTCTCCATCTCAGCCACGGTCTCGTGGAGCTGTGCCAGGAAAAAGGCACACAGTAACAGATGGCATCTAGAACTAGCACTGAGAAGTGTTATATTATATCAATAGAATCACTGGAAAGGCCAGGTATTCACCTTTCTGTCCACTCTGAAAATGTGGTTTCTCTAAAACAAAGTAAGATTGTGGCTGCCCCTGGAACCCTGGAAGTGTCCAAGTGTCCAGCTTGGAGGGCTTGGAGCACTCTGGGATGGTGGACGGTGTCCCTGCCCATGGCAGGGGAGGCACTTTAAGGGCCCTTCCAACCCAAACCAGTCTGGGATTCCACAAAAAAAAACCAAAAAAACCCACCCAGCACTGAAGTCTCAAGATCTTCAGCACAAAGGACAATTCATGATTTATGATTATGATTTGCCTTTAAGAAGGCAAGAATGAAACTCAACTTCATTTCTAGATGCAGGGCTGAAAAAAAAATTAACTTATACAGCAAACTTTGTGAAGGGAGGCAGGTTTGTCCTCTTTGTGACCCTCCCCCTCCTGAGAGGGGAAGCAAGACAAACAGTGACAATAACCTGGACAAAGGTGTCACTGTCTCACAATAAACATGCTCTTCCCTCTGCTTTGCTGCTGTCTTGAGTTGAACAATAAATAAAAACACATTGAAGAATTCATGACCCATTGCAAGACTAAGAGTTCAAAGGAACCACTGTGACAGCAGGTAGCAGCAGGTTTACCCAGATTAAAATTCCATGTCAGGTCAGCCAGAAATAACCACTTCCCTAATACATCCAGAGACTTGCCAGGAGGCCAGAGGAACCCCAGGAACAGGGTGACCAGCTGGGTGTAAAAGAGTCAGCAAAAAGAATCTTGATTACTTCAGGAAAAGATAAAATCAGCACCAAAATTATCCCTAAAACATATTCTATTTATTTTTTTGAGTGACAAAATGTATTATCCCAGATAAACACTGCAGAAGCCTGTCAGAAGAGGGAAATGTTGTTCATTACCCTTTTCTCCCACTCATTGTTCAAGCAATCATTGCTCTGCTCACACATCTTCTTCAGCTCCAGAATCTGCTGCTCTTTGGCTTCTCTCACAACTTGGGACTCACGAACAAGGGTCTGAACTGTTAAAAATGGGAAAAATATAAACATTCACTCAAGACCTTTGGGATTTTGTAGTGTTAGCAATAGATAAGATCAGTTTATGTCAGTTTTCCAACTGACCTGGCTTTCTGATGGTTTTTGGCTCTTAAATACTTAATGCATGAGGTGCTTTAAAATGTAGCACTGAGATTCTGTGTCATTACAATATTACAAGGTGTTCTCTCTTTTCTTTTTTCTACAGAATATTTCAGAGAGAGTTTTCCTTACTGAAGGAGGAAATACACGCCAGCAAAATTCTGTATAATCACAAGAAAATAGTTTTTTTTAACCTGATTTCGTGAGCATCCTTAGGAGAAAAGGTTCTTGTGAAGGTTGAATGCCCAAGATATACCAGGAAATGAAGCTCCCCAACTTAAATTGCAAATGATGGCATCATCATTAGTGGAAAAAGCAGGTATACATTCCCTTTTCAGGAGTGACTGAGGATTTTCACTACCTGGAACAGTGTGGGTGACTCCAACTCAACCTGTTCCAGCCAAGAGACAACATCAGCCCAAAGAGAGAAGCCCCAGATCCTTTGTTGGACAAATTACTTTGCCAAGGAGCAGGAAACAAAATACATGGAACACGCTCCCTTTTTGCACAAAGATTACCAAGCTTCTGTATTATTTTCCATTGTGGTTTAGTCCATAGTGCAAATGGACTTGAAGGAATTCTACAAGAAACTAACACTGAAAAACTGCTGACAAGCCACGCTCAGGGCGAGTTTTGTATTCATGACACGCTCAAGACTACTCATGTTTGAAATCTCCTGCCACAACAGTCATAAAAATAACCCCTTGTGGTTTGATTAAAATGTACTGAATGTATAAAGAAGTGAGCTTTGAGCCAGAGATTCCCCCAAAAAATTGAAATAAGTGGCCAAAATATTTCGGTAGCATCAAAGAAACTTTTTTTGGTGACGCTCATAAAACCTGTGTTCAGTGTAATAGATCACAGGCCTCTTGGAACACTTGGGTTGGAACAGCAGAGAACTGGACAAGAATCTCAGAATCTAAAGGAAAAAACTGAATCAAGAGCTGCAAATGATGAAGAAAGGGATGTCTGCAGAAGGAACACGCAAGCCTGCAGCCACCAGAGAATGCAGTACAATACCAACACACAGAAAGCAACCAGGAGGATTAAAATCACCTTTTTTCTCCAGTTTTTTAATTGTCTCCTCAGCATCTTTTTGTTTCTTTGCATAGGTGGATTTCAGCACATCTATTTCTTCATTCTTTCTATCCAAAATCTGCAGAGAAAATTCAGAATATTTTAACAACATTCCAAACAACAACCAGTGCACAAGATATACCCTGGTCTGCAAGAAGTGCTCAGGTCATGCAGGACTAAGTGATTGAACCTAAATCTTTTTTCCCAGCTACAGCTGCCAAGTCATAAACAAAGGACTGGTTTAGACAAATGTAGAAAAGCAGATTAAAAAGGAGGTTCATGTTTTCAGGTGAGTCTTTTTGTTTTCTTTTAAACCTGGGCAAGCCCAGTGTCGCTTTTGTTGAGTTTGGAAGTTTCATGGTGCTACTACTGCAAGTAGGAAAGATTTTCATATTTATGTTGCCTAATAGTATTTAAAAGCATCTAAAATTCTCAGCAGATGGAAGAAATATTTAAATAAGTTGGTGAACTTCATTAGAGTCTTTTGTGCTTCACCAATTGAAATTCCTCACATGGATCCTAAGGAACAATGGACTGCAGTAGAGCATATGAGGGTAACTGCACCCCCATTTCTGCACAGGCTGAGTTTGGAAAAAGAAAAAAACCTTGCATATTTGCACACTTTGAGATAGTATTTTAATTTAAACTTTGTGTTTAAGATAAAGATTAAAGTCACAGAAATTTTATAACAGTGCCCCAAATCTCTTATCAAACAGAAGCTTTCATCTTAAAACAATATTAGTCTGTCTGCAATAAACTTTTGTGTCTTTAAAGATTAATACGACAATATTTAACCTTTTCTAAAATACCCAACGTTATTAAATAACTTCAAAAGACTGAATTCTAACATCAGTTAGGAAGGGATGACAACTCCAGGGATGAGAAAGCATTTAAACTATTTCTTATTCTCACAAAGCTGTTTCCTTTAGACCCTCAGCTTTGCTCGCTGCCTCTGCTCCGAGGCCTTAAGAACAGATGAGCCAAACATGCACCTGACCAAACACAAACATCCTCTCGAGAGGCTTTGATGTCCCAGAGCTGGCAACCAACTCCCCCAGGCCCTGGGGCAGCCTTTAGGAGACAAGGCAGGGACATGTTGAGCTTATGGCAGGGTCAGCCACGGGACTGGCACTGGGATTGGGATTCCTGCTCCATCCCAGGGAGCAGGGACCCGCCAGGATTGGGATTCCCGCTCCATCCCAGGATCAAAGCCCTGCCAGAATTGGGATTCCTGTTCCATCCCAGGATCAGAGCCCTGCCAGGATTGGGATTCCTGCTCCATCCCAGGAACAGAGTCCTGCCAGAACTGGGATTCCTGTTCCATCCCAGGATCAGAGCCCCTCCAGGATTGTGATTCCTGATCCATCCCCAGAGCACAGCCCTGGCCAGGATTTGGATTCCTTCTAGATCCCTGGGATCAGAGCCCTGACAGAACTGGGATTCTCTCCCCATCCCAGGAGCAGAGCCCT
This sequence comes from Notiomystis cincta, assembly GCA_013398075.1. Lineage (NCBI taxonomy): Eukaryota > Metazoa > Chordata > Aves > Passeriformes > Notiomystidae > Notiomystis > Notiomystis cincta. Next base: position 80,204 of record VZRX01004872.1, read on the forward strand.
GACAGCATTGGGATTCCTGCTCCATCCCTGGGATTGGATCAGAGTCCTGACAGGACTGGGATTCCTGCTCCATCCCTGGGATTGGATCAGAGTCCTGACAGGATTGGGATTCCCTCTCCATCAGGATCAGAGCCCTGCCAGAGGCCCCTGGGCTCTCAGAGGATTTCAGCCCACCATTACAGGTGGGATCCCTGTGGCATTCCAGGTTCCTCTGTGCTGCTCTGTGACACGATAAACACAAACCCAGTGTGACCCAGAGCTCTGGGGCCACCTTGGTGCTGCAAGAATTCAGAGTGCATCAACCTCAGAAATGCAGCCACATCAATGGAGGGGTCTTTGGTGTCCTGGCTCTGCTCTAAGACAGTGGCAGAACAGACACAGGACAGCAGGGACTGCTGCTGGATGAGCAGGAACATTACGATATATCTGTGGGTTTTCCTACTGTTGTATTTTGCATTTTGTCCATGAAAAAATAATTTTGTTCACCTTCTTCTCTAATACAAATGTTTTCTCTCTAGCAGAAAAATCACAAAATTATGATTTCCCCCAGAAATGTGGTAGGTAGAATAGGTTGTCTTGTTCTAACAAACAAATTGCCTTGCATTTTCATCTCCTTTCTGCAAGGGTTTTTCCCTTCCTAAGTTTATGTTACCATGAAATATTCTGTATTCCTCTCAATTTATGTCAACTGTTTCCTACAATTTGACTTCCAATGAACATTAATTGCAATTGTGAAGAAGTTAAAGAACAGCTGATAAATATTTATGATAATCACAGTCTCTATTATTCTTTAATACACTGTTTTGGGGAAAAAATACAAACACTTCTTACCTTTTGAACATCAGCATCGTGCTTCTGTTGTAATTTCAGTTTTTCTTCGTGAAATTTACCTTCTGCTATTTTCATTTTCATTTCCAGCTTTAAAAACAAAACAGAATAGATACAGAATTTAAATAAAGAATAAATTACACCAATGACCTTTTCTTAACTTTTTAATTATTCATTTACATCTTTCAGAAGGCAATGGGAAGTCACCAACAAAGAATTCCTATGAAAAATTCTATAGTCACTTTCTCAATATTTTCATATTTATTTGATACAATGGTTACAAAAGATGTAATCCTACAACATTTCTTCAGAAAAATGGATTTGTAGGATGTTTTAGTTGGCAATAAACACAACTGCTACTGCCCAGAACAAGCTATCACCCTTAATTTAAATAAACACTTAGGAATAAAAGTTTAATATTTCTGTTAATATACCAAGTTTGGTAAACTCATTTTCATTTCTTCAGGCAGGTGTTACATTTACACAAAGAATGTCCTTTAGCCCAGAAGCACTTTTGGTTTTGTTTGTTTTCTATTATTCAGAGTTCACATTAGAAACACATTTCCTTTTAAAGGTGACTTATGATGGGATTAAGGACTGGATCACTGAAATACATTTCCTGTTCTGCCTGTGTTTGTTCAAAGCTGTTCTTGAACCCCTCCAACACCAAAATGCATTGCCAATTCTTACTGAGACTCTAAGTTCCCATCTTTCAAGTCCTTTTAAACCTCCTGCATGTTTCCAGAGTGCCATTACAGGCTGTCTTCAGGACAGCTATGGGAGGAATTTCGTGTTTCTCAGGCTCTTCTAGAAACCAAAAGTGACACCTTGAGTTCAGATTCAGGCTGTTCCACTCCTACATTTCTTCATATCCACTGTCCAGAAAGCAAAGGGGACTCAAAAGCTTCCCAGAAGACAGATCCTGACTCCTGCCTTTAGAAAGGGAGGACCAAAGCCCCTCCAGGAGATGACTCCAAGTGGTTTTTGGCCAACAGAAAACTTTGTGTTTGTCTTTGGGATGTTCTAAAAGGTGCTGAGGTCCCCCTACCTCGAGGCTGGACACTGCATTCCCATCATCATGAAGTCACTTTCAGCTCCCAAATCTTTATTTAGCTCAGCTAAGACCCTGACTTGTAATAACTCCCAACCTCCAACAAATCAACAGCATTGCTCATTCTGCCTTTATTTTCCATGTCCTTGACTAATCAAAAGTTGCCATTCAAGCATGACTCTTTATCTCACAAACACAAAACACAGCACAAATTATTTATTTTCCATATGATTCATTTGTGTAATGGGTTTGTTGGGACTTGCAAATGTCACAACATTATCGTGACTTGAAAATGTGAGCTACAAAAATCCAACTCAACTCCGAAATTCTGTGCAGGAAACACAGAAAGCTCCTCATGAAGTGAAACAAGGATCAGGAAGAGCAGAAAATTGTTTCATTTGCTGGGACCATCAACACATACCCAACAAGCACCACAAGATAAAGCAACTGTTTGTACATAGTCTTATGCAAATTAAAGAGGAGGGAAAAAAAGTTAGGTTGACAATTAATCCAAAGAAAATAAATCATATTCTCAGCTGTCAGCCAACTCTTTTATCATCCCAAAATAAGCATCATGATAAAAATGCATCTTCTATTCATGACATCTACGCATATGTCTCTATGAAAAGGAAAATATGCGTGTATTGCTCCAACAAAGTGACATCAGAGAAGAAAATCTTGGTACCAGGTGATGAATAAGTGTTGACTTAATAAAAAGAGCACAGGAATCCACTTCCAGATAGACAGCTTGTGAACATTCCATAAATAAATATGAAGGTCTCGTAAAAACACAAATACCAGAAAGGAAACATGAAAGATGCTCCAATCTACTTGAATTACATTAAAAGCTTATGAATGACTGAGGTACAGCTACTGGCCTCCCATAGCTTCTAAATCCACACAAATTACATTAAAAACTCATTAATAATGTCAGAATGTCTTGGCTGATGGCAATGGATCCTTGGTGGTTTGTATCAGCTCAGAGCTGGTCCAGGTTTTATCATTCTGTACACTGAGAGAACATCAAAATAAATCAAAATCTAGAATTTCACTTGGATTAAAGATGGACATATATATTTTCAAGTGCTGCTGATTGTTCTCAGCCACAGGATGTTTTCCCCCAGGCTGACAACAGAACTCCCTGTACTTGAAGCTGGTTCCCACTTCTCATTAATCTTCCCTTTAGCACCACCCTTGCACTTGCACCAGTTCCCATCAATTTCAGCTCATTAATTCATCACACCACTTCCACCAGAACAGTCATCTCTTAAAATGTCACAGAGCTGAGACTGCTTTCCTTTTTGGAGCTAACTGCAACCAAATAACTGGGAAAAAATTTGTCCAAGATACAGAAATCAGCCCTTAAAGAATGCAAACGCTGTGATAACAAAGGAGGTCACTTTTCCTCTGAATATTAGAAAAAAAATAATAAAATTATCTTCAGTGAAAAATCCCAAAGACTGACTCTTCATCAGGTGAGGGCTGAAAAGTGGACACCTCCAAAAGCACTCAAGGTCCTCCAGTTCCACATATTTAATGAAGTTTCAGCACCCTGGGCACTTTTCTGCCCCCTCTGCTTCATCCACAACTTTCCTAATTTTTCTTCTACTATAAAGAGAAATGTGAGAAGTGTCGTATTTAAGTGTCTGAAATTCAATAGCTGATGTACACATGGACTTTTCAGCTAGTTCTGAGAGGAAAGCTGCATTAGTACAGAGTAACTGGTAAAAAAGAATGAAATAAAATTTAAAAAATCTCCACTAACATTTAGATTTTGTAATGGTCCATAGTTCCAAGCCCACGTGTGTCTTCATCCCAACTTCTGGAAGTGTTAATTTGAGCATTTGCCGCCAAAATAATGATATATTGATTTAAAAATCCTACACTCAATTTCTTGTGTGGAAAAGTGCTGGAGAAGCCAGGAAACATGAGGACAACACTGCACATCCTATAGCAGAGCCTGGAGGAGAGGTTCCATCTCCAGATCTGCTTCTGGCCCCAGCCTGTCTCCGGGGCAGACTCCAGATCTCAGCGTGCCCGTGTAAACACGTTTTGTGCAGTGATCTCACGGAGGCTGGGCTGCAAGCAAAAGGGTTCAGCTCTTCCCAGCTGGGAGTGGAAAGCCTCCCCTTCCATTGGAGAGCTGAAGCACATCATTAAATACTAATTTCAATCAAGGAATAGCTTTCAAATGAAAGCCACACCAAACTGAGGTGGAGGCTGTCCGCAGAGCCCCAGTGTCAAATCTCAGCTTGTCCCAATTTCCTGTGGAACAGCCCTAGGTATCTGCATGTGCTGCTCTTCCACATGCTGCCCTCTGCACTTCAGCTTGACTTTGTTTATTAAACACACATTAAGAAACCAAATAACCTACAGCAGTACCAAAGACCTTCACAAGTTTTAGAGAAACCAGATAAAAATGACTTTTTGAAGCGGTTCGCTTTGTTAAATGCAATTTACGGCGCTCAGGCTCATTGGTTTTAATACCTTTTATCACCAGTTAAGAGGCAGCAGAGAATATGAAATTTATAGCATGTTACCATTCAGAAAAGGAAAAAAAAAAGTGTAGATATTTAGCTATAGTTGGGAAGTTTGCAACTATGTATGAAACGCAGCCATTGCTGTTGGCTGAACATCATTCCTTTGGATTTCTGTCATTGTTTATCCTCCTCACAAAGAGAATGAGGCAATTAAACCCTAAGGCCATGTAAACAATACTGATGTCAAACATCTGTGCTGTCCCTGTTATTTAAAGCCACGAAGGGTGGTAGCAACAGAGCTGCTTTTATGTGCCTAGTCACACTTTCTTCCTCTTTAAAAAAAAACAAACAAAAACACCACCAAAACCAGCAAATAGTACCTGGAAATGGGGTTTGGTGGTATCACTGTCCTGATTCCACAGCACAGCTCAGGAAAATTTAATAACTGCCAGGCTTAAACTGACAGAGTCTAATCTGCAACTGTCATAAATCTCCAGGAGGTGGGAGGGGAAATGATTTCTCCTTTTTTCACAAAAGAGGACAAACATTGATCTGATATTCTGATAACAGAAATTCAGTGGAATATTTAAATCCCTGATTTCAAAGCAAATCAATAGGTGTGTCAGCAATATTAATCACTGAACTCCTGCCCACTTGTGTTCATTCCAGGGCTCACCCTCAGGCCAGGGGGGCATCTCAGAGGTTTAACATCCACTAGATTGGGATTTTTGGCTATTTGACAAAACAGAACTTGTTGCTTGCCAGGTTTTTGGTTGGGGTTTTTTTTTTTTTGTTCCAAGCCTATGAATATATGGGGGAGGGAGGGAGGAAGTGAGGAAGAGGGAGAAGGATGTAAACAATAAATGAGAACTTCAAAGTAAGAACCAACAATGCAGAACAATGACTTGTGTATCTTACAGTACACGACAGAAGTTATTTGTCTTGGCGTTCTGCAGCTGCTGAAAGAAATCAGTGCACAGCACATGAAGCTTTGATATTTCCACAGAAGAAAAAGCTTTCTTAAAAAATATCAACAAACAACTCAAACTTTCTACTGAATTGTGCTTCCTCGGTTTTCACATGCAGGGTTAAAATAATAAATATGGATAATTTATACAGTGCTTTAAACCATACAGGAAGGCCAAGACAGAAGAGCCTGGACTTGCAAAACAGTCCAGATTTATTATAAATACAAGCTGACTTCAGACCAAGGTAATGTGGAACAGGGTATTTCACCTCATCATTAACAAGCTGTCTGATCTCATTGTGTTATTTCTGTATCAAACTGTACCCTCAACAATTTTTAAGATTAGCTTTGAGGTATATTAATACTTTCCACATTTTACAGTAATATAAGACTCAGAGTATTTAAAAGAAAGCCACTGGTGTGAAAAACAGGAAAAAAATCATATTTCATAACAATATATTTGAGCAGAAGTTTCTATGGTAAATGTAGATTTTAATCACATTGGAACTAATCTTCCATTTTCAAATGGAGTTGCTGAAAACTCTGTGCTCAATTTATTGGATGTGGAAAAAATACTGTCCACTTCCCATTTCAGAAAAATAAACACATTTATAAATACATTTTGAAACATCATTAATGTCAGCATTGAATATCCTCAATGTCTTTATCCAATGCAATAACTAAGGTGAAAAAAATGTCTTGCAAAGTCTCTGTTGCAAAGAGCTCAGGATAAAGCAGAGATGGACTGAAATAAAACCAGCATCAAACAAGTGGAACAGCCAGAAATTAGAATGTAAAAGGCCCTCTATAAACATGGCATCTTGCCCAGATTCAAAGGTCCCTCCACAAAAGTCCATGTTTATGATCTGGACTGTTTTATTTGACCTAACAAACATTTATAATTCAACCTTCTCTGTATCTTCACTCTTTAAAAACAACACAACTGCTGCTTCCAGTTGCAATATTTTTACATGTTACTCTTTTATGGGAACTAGCTATTCACTTAATTAAAATATTAATATGATATTGCCCCATTATTAACAGCCACTAAAAATTAAAGGTTCTGTGCTAAATCAAATCTTACCAGCTTCCCCCATCAAGAAAAATGTGACTTTTTAATCTGTTTAATCTGACACTGAAATTAATACACATTTGTTTGATACAGAAAAAATAATTGAATGGACAATTGTTCTTATTCATATGTAAATGTCATTTAGGCCCTTTCAAGAGAGAACAATGTATTTTTCATGGATTTCCATGTTGGGGGTAGTGGGAAGGAGGAGAAACTCACACAGTTCTGTATCCCAACAACTCCAAAAACTGGAAATGGTATTTGTGCTCTCAAGGATGTTTTCCCTGGCCAATGAACATAACATGGATATCAGCAGGACAACACACTGTGCTATTTAACAGCTTTATTTGCAGGGTCCCACATGGAACAAGTGTCTGCCACCAGCAGGAGACACTGACACCAGGAAGGGCCAGAAACAGTTCAGGAGAGGCTCAGAAAGGAAGGAAGCTTGGACACAGCAGAATTAGATGGAATTTCCTAAAAGACAGCTCACAACTGCAGCCAATTGTACCTGCAGTGGCCAGCACTGAGAACTGAACCCAGCTGGATCTGAACATGCAGGAGTCCCCCAGATTCCCAAGGGATTGAGTGAAATACAAATATAACATTAGATAGCACTTGAGAATCCCATGGAATTCTGCACAGTGCCCAGAGCAATGGAGGAGTCTGAATACACTGAGTCCACAACAAAGCCTTTTTCTCCCCAGTGCTATTCCTCTCTTTTTTCATGCTGTGTTTTAGCAGCTACTGAGCTTTTTACACTCATTTCAAGATCTCCTAAACCAGCCACTAAAACTGGACACCCACCTTCTTTTCACCAGTGCAGCCTGTAGCAGTAACAGTGTACAGCACCTACTTCTTCTGGTCAATGTCTTTTCTCCCTTAAAAATCATAATCCATACATGAAAAAAAATTAAAAATCAAACTTTCTTCCTCTCGGTTTTTTTTTTTTTTTTTTTAAAGGGAGAGACACTTTGAGGTAGAGATTAATCATGCAGCAAAAGATTAATTCCCAGCTGCTTGGCAACCATCTGGACATTCTACTGGTTAAAACACTAGTTTGAATTGCTAACCTACCCCTTTGATCTTTCTCAATGTCTCCAGCCCATATGTGCAATAATTAAAGACATAGTTCACAAACTATTGCAAAAAAAAATTAAATAAATAACTGTACACGTCCATGTAGAGCTCCACAACCAGCCTGACTGGTATCAGGAATTATAAATCAGCAGCCAGTTTATGCAAACATGTCTCATCCTGACATACACTGTGTGTCTCACACCAGTCAAGCAATAAAACAAGGTTTGGGGTTTCTTACATTACATTCTGAAGAGTTATCAAAGCAAGGCAGGATGTGACTTCCTCACAGGGAACCCAACGGACAACTTGCACATGTTTTTGGGAACAGGACATTAATCAGCCAGGAATTGTGTTAGCAGCACTCAAGATTGCTGTGATTTGAAATAAGAACGAGCAGATTCCTACTCAGGACGATTACTCGGTGGTGAGAATCAGTTTACAGCTGCATTCTCCATATAAATCAGACCCTGGGGTTGTGGAGAAAAGGAGAAAATTCAAATGAACCAGAAAATAGTCGCTGTCACTGTCTGGAATATTCACAAGGGGAAATAAACCAGTGTTTTCAGAAGCAAGTTGTCATGAGAAAAAAAGTCAGAGAAAAGTGAAAATCACCATGAAAGCAATAATTGTGTCATATCTGCCTTTTCTTGCCCCCTCATATGGGCTGCACTTGTGTGAACAGTAATCAACACACAGTCTTACATTTTAACAGGAATATTCAGCAGAATTCAGAATTAACCATCTTTATCCCCTGAAATCAGTGTGACATTTATGAGCAGAAACATGGCTTGGACAGCCCCTAGTGAACAGGATGGCAAAAGGAGGGCAACAGCAAAGGAAGAGAAGTGGAAGAACAGAGGGATAATTCCAACACACGAAGCTCCAGTTATTTTAAGATTCAGGTTTTGGGCCCACTCAAATGCTTTCAGAAAGTTCATCAGAACCACTCTCCTGTTATTCAGAAGCACAAACAGCCCCAGCACGTGGGAGGAGGTTCCTTGAGCTGTATCCAGCTTTCCTGATTCCACCCACCAAGATTTAAACTCTGGAGACAAATACACACACTTTTAATTCAATGTAACACTCAAGAAAACAATGCTGATATATTTTGTTACCATCCTTGGAAGATATGAACAAAACTATTTCTTTCCAAGAAGGAAGAATATTAAACCCATGTGCTAAAGGCACAGTAATGTTAATTTTACAGTGGTTTAATTACACGAGTCCTTGTTTTAGGGTACTGTCTCCATACTGGGTTTATTTATTGCTTGTAATTTGGCATGAATTTCATGGATTTAAATACTTCTCTATGGACCAGGGCAATTAAGAGGAAGAAATCAAACCCAGCAGGACAATGCCCACTGATCACCACCTCCCAACTGCAGGGACTCTTATCTTCAAATGTTCTTTCCCTTCTCTTCTCCGTGCTAACACCAGCCAGTGTTTTTCACTGTCCCTCCCCAGTTTTACAACTTTCTTTCCTCCCTGCATTCTTTCCCCTGTGTTGTCTGTATGGTCCCTCTTGGGGGAAATCCATATCAGAGTCCTCATGCAATTTGTTCTGTTTCAAGTTATAATCTCCTGCCAGAGAAGTGAGAAGCACAGTAAATCTGCTGCTTTCAACACCTTCAATCCAGAGCACTTTTAGCCAGACCACGACTTAACTGAATCAGCACTGTAGATTTTATCTTAATGTAAATATATCACTAGATCCCAACACTTCTGGTGCAGTAAAACCATATAAATGGCTTGATGATCTTTATAAACAAAATTTGTGTCGTGCAGTAAAAGGCAGTGCTCATTCCCGAAATAAAAGGAGAAAGACGTAAATAAAGATTACAAAGATGAAGGTCCTAAACAGCTTTTTAAAAAGGCTGCATCCTAAAGATAAGAGTTCTTGAATCATAAACCCATAAAACATCATTTTCCATCTTACTTCTGGTCCTTGAAGAGGAGTTTTCAGGGAGAAAAGTCTCCCATTCTTTGTGTTCTCTGTTATCTTACACCCAGCTCACCTCTCCTTCTCCTCTGGTGTTCTCCCTCTTCCTCACTCCCCACCCCACATGACAAACTGGTGGAAGTTATCCCACAGGTGTTGTCCTGAAAACTCAGGCACTGCCCTCCCCAGAACTCCTCCTTCCTCCAGCAGCACAACCATTCAGTCTGGGCTGCTTTAGTGCATGAGAGGCTGGAAAAGCACCAGTGGATCCAGTGCCCAAAGGCTTCATCCCTGGATTCCCAAAAATCAGAACAGGGAAGTGACAGGAGCACAGAGACACTGGAACCACTCAAAATGTTCTCAGTTAACCCAGAATGATGAAGCCTCACAATTTATTGCACAAAGCATCAGTCTTGCCAGTTTGCCTGAAAAATAAATACATTAAGAGCTGGTGTACAACTCAGTACAAATTTACTCCAGCTATAACCTTCAACTGACAAGTGAAAATTATTTCCAGTGTGCTTCCGATTTGTTGAGGTTTCCTTTGCTGAGATAAGATAAATAAATATCTTTGCTTACAAAATAATAAAACAGAAGGAAATTAAGGAAAAATGCTAAGAATAAAACTGACAAAATGAAAAATTAAGACAGAGAACTTCTTTAAAGAAACACCAAAATGTCTTCGAGGGATGTATCAGATAAACTAGTTGTTTGAGAAAGGTTAAAAGAAATCAGTTTATTAATATAGCTAATGTTAATTTCTCTTTCCAGAAGAATTCCAGAGCTGTATCTTAGCAATTGCACTGGATCTGGTTTTGTGAAAAAATCACAAATGAGACTTTTCCTTTCCCCCTCCTCTGGGTGACACAGGATGGCCAGAGGTGAAGCTCAAAGGGACATTCTCCCTTTCTATGGACACGGGCCAATCCCCCCATCTGTCGTGCTCTGCTGCCCTGCTGAACACAGACAGGTTCCTGTTGGTGGCATCTCCCTTGTTTGAAGCCATGATTGTTCAGTAATGGCCATTCCCCAAATGTTTCCTCCATGGCAGAAGCATTTGGGGAAAGAGGACTGAGAGGCGCTGCCCGAGGTCGGGCTCTGGCAGGGCTGTGATGTGGTTCCCACTGCTCACAGCCATGTGTTCAGCATTACAGACCCCAGACAGGTGCAGGAATGCTTTATGAACAAAGGGCTCAAGGTTAAAAGCAAAAACCCCCCAGTTATCCTATTTTATGTTCTCCCCTTGTACTACAAAGAGGGTGAGAACAGTTAAAGGCTCCCCGAACCCTTTTGCACGGCACCATTTCTCTGTTAATACATCCCCATTCTGTAAATGAAAAGGACTTCATTCCTAATTGAGCTTCCCAAACAAAATAAGATGAAAACACATTTAAGTTTTCTCGTTAATGGCACACACATGGTGATTGTGAAACACTGTCTGTAACCTTTCCAGTTCAAACCAGCCCACAGTCGAGCACCATTAGCAAAAAGTCCTGGATTTTTACTGTGTGGTTTAGAGGATTTTTCCACTGAACTAGCAAAGTATTAACTGGGTATTTTATGTAGCTCCTTGGCATGCATTCCTGTTTATTTAATTTGAAAATATTGTTTAAAGGACAACATTGTGCTTTCAATTTATTTATTTCTTGGGCTATTTTCACATCTTTTGAAACCTTGCCTCATCCTGAGGCACTGTGGTTTGAATGTTGTCAGTGCAAAAGAACAGGCAAGAGCAGAGCAGAGAAAGTGAGATGCCCATGGATTGTGCAACCACGTGCTTGCAGCAGGTAGCACCAGAAAACAGCTCAGGCACATTATTTGATTAACAACTGAAGGATCTGCCAACCAATTTTCCCCTCCTCTGCATCTCTGCTGAAGATGTTTTCTGAATTGTCTTGAAAATAACTTTAGGACAGTTTTCCAATCAATGTGTTCTTACAAGATACCAAGGAAAAGGAGGGATGATTTCCTGCTTTGCTGGTGCTGCCCTTTCCTCCCCAGCTCATATTTGGGGTCCTTTGTGGGTTTAGATCCTTCTGGATAGTAGGGAATTATGTACATACATCTCAGTTTTCCAAGAGCATTTGACTGAAATCAGAAATTTGAAGGGCAAACAGAGCAGAGTGTTGCATTTAGCTTTTTGTTGGCTTTTTTATGATTGGTTGGTTGGTTTGGGGTTCTATAAATTGTTTTCCTAATGCACCTTGAGTTTCCTTTTCTGCCCATTAATTCACTGTCTTTCAAAAAAAGAAAGGTGTTAAATAAAATGAGCAGCTTGTGACAAAGTATCTCAGACAGTCATGAAAAAGGTGAAAATGACCAGAAAATTTTACTTTTACACATATTCAAAGCAAAATAACTTGGTGTGAGAGAATCAAGACTGCCAAGCTTGGACAGTAATCTCAGGAATTCCCAATGTTCCAAAGAAGTAAAATAAAACCCCGTATGACCAAAAGAGGATTGGAGCTCAATGAGGCAAATACAGAAATAATGTTGATCCTATCAGAAATGAGGTCCAAATCTGCTAATTTTACAAGCTATATAGAAAGTAAACAAAAGTCCTCACTAAATCAAAGGTTTCACTGCCTCTATTAAAAGGTAATTTGGAAAATTCCTAGAATTCAAACTTCTCTCCACTCAAAAATTCTTTCAAAGGACCAGTAAATGTGTTCAGAAAGTCTTTTTTACTCCCCAAATAACCGCCAAATACATGAAATATTTAATGACAAGCCCTGTCACTTCAGCAAATTTCTCTTCCACGAGATTTTCTGCTGCAATAACTTCCCTGTTAATGCCCAGTTCCCAAGGAAAGTGCCTTAAAGACTCCAAAGAATCTCACCTCCTTCTCCTGGGATCCGAGCAGCGCCTGGTGGTGCCGAGAGGGGCTGCTCTGTCTAGGGCCAATTTTAGGTGTCATCTGTTGAACAAGAAAAATTCAAAACAAGTCAAAACCAGCAAAATCCAAGCCAAATAGGTCCCAACCAGCAATTAAAAATGACAAAATCTTTGCCTGCCCCTCTGAAAGAGCAAGGGAATAGAAGCACCTACCACAGTCAGGGGCACCTGTTTTTCTCGCAGGTATCTGGGGTTTTCTATCTGAAAAACAAGGGAGAGGAAAATCAGCAGCTCAGCAATGTCTGATTGAGTCTAAGACATCACAACTCAGCTATTCTTAACACAGCAACTGCATCACTCAACCACAGAAGAGATTTCAACATGCCTGAAATGGTGTGAAGAGATCCTTTGGTTGGAAATCTACTCAGCAAGTTTGATAATGTAAATGGATCAAAAATTGCACTTTTTTTTCCCTCTTGAGTCTTGTAGTTGTAAAAATTCCGTCAATGCATGTTATAAAAGTATTTGGCAGCTACATACATAGGCTTATGCAAAAGATTTCCAACTTTATTGGCTAAATTTTCATTGAAATCAGAATAAAGATAAAATAAATTTACAGATTCTATTGATTAAAATCCAGAGCTTTGGAAAAATTACAGCTGGGTGCATTGGAACTACAGCCACACATGTAAGTTATAGAGACAAAACATAAGGAAATGATTCATTAACATGGCTGTATAATTAAAACAGCTTTCTTAATCATTATTTTTAAGAACTGGATACAAAACATTGTTCCCAACCCACTTCCTCTATCAGACAGCTCCATCTTTCTCATCTGCTCAGATGATGAGGCTCAAACATCACATCACAGAGAAAGCAGAATGCCCAAAAAAAAAGCTTTCAAGGGTATAATCTTGTAAAATGTGGCAGTGAGATTTGGAATATGAATGAGATTGCAATGCACATTAAAAAAAAAATGTTGTAAGATTAGGTTGATCTACGAGGCATGGCAAATATATCAAATGCTTGCACTTTCTGCAGTAGTATGAAATAAATTTGTGTGTTGAATCTATCAGTGGAAAAGAGCTTTAATCCCTCTGAAATTTCAATTTGATACAGTGTTATTCATTTCCTGTCCCAAAAGGTGATGTAGGATTTCTGTGTGCTGCTGAGGAGTTGTCAGATTTCACCCAGAAGTCATTGGAAAAGCTCACATTTAACACACCCATTCAATTGCAATGAACAGCATTATCCAATATTTTAATACATAAAGCATCAGGAAATCAATCATTTAATTGTCAATAATTTGAGTTTACTCAAACAGTTCCATTTTCTTTCACACAAAGTATCCTGTGTTGGCAATTAAAATCCATGGGCAGCCAGCAGTGAGTGAAGGATCCTGGCTGCACCCACTGCCACAAAAATGAGGATTTTTGGACTCAGAAATGATTGTGAGGAGAGGGATACAGGAGTGGGCTCAGCCTGGAGCATCAACCACATCCAGCAGAGGGGAAGAAAAAGCAAATCAAGAGAGAGGAGGAAAAAAGGTACAGAAATTGCAAACTGGAAAAACTTTGGAGGATTTTCTTTGTGCTACACATTTGTGCCTGCAATAGGATTTTCCACCCACATTTTCCTGGTATTACACCCATGCTCCCAGCTCAATTTGGCCACTTCCCCACACACCTGATCACCCCCAGGGCTGAAGCTCAGGTACTCCCCAGTTTGGCATCCCAGAGCTGTGAGCAGTAGGGAGCAGTGGAAGCCTTCACCAAAACTTGGTGGAATCTCCACATTTCAAAGGCTTAATTATTTCCCAAGAGCCCTGTCTCCCATGCAGAAGGAATAGAACCACCCTTGATTTTTAGCTTTTTTAAAAGCTAAAAATTATTGTAAATATTTACAATTCATTCGAATCCTTTCTCTGACCATGACTTTAAGATGTTTACAGCCTTCACTTCAAAACCAATCTGAAAAGCCAAGGTACATCCTACTTGTTTATGGGAAAGAAGGAAAATGTGTCTCTAATACTTTGTAGGGCCCAAGTCTTGCATTTTTTGATTTTGTAACAGCAGCCATATGTGCTTTGAAGTTAAATGTTCCCACTTTGTTACTTGTTGTGGATTATATCCACTTAAACTGATCTGTAAACATTTAATGCCTCAACATTCATTCTTTTCATTCTGGTCTTCTGCAAAACTTCTTGTTCTCAAAATTAGACCACATTAAAGAGGGAATATCACAATAAAGAATGCCCCAAAAAAGAAGAAAAAAAAGTCTGTATTTATGAGAAACATGCAAATTTAAAAATAATAAGCAAAAGGTCAAAGACAAGCCAAAATACATATGTATGAAACTGAAGGACTGCCATGAGAAGAGCAGTAAATCACATGTTTTTTTAAGAGTATGAACCAAATAAATGTCATCATGAAAGACATCTTTATTTGAACTAGAACTGAACTCTAATTTGTAAATACCACTTCTTAACAGAAATGGTATTTTGAATCTCTTTGTAGAACAGATTTTGGATTCTCCTGTTCTATTAGGCAGTCTGACAAGAAATAATGTTTCAATTTGTGAGGACTGCAATGGTCACCTTCTCCTTCTCTTAAACCAGAGCTGTGAAAGTGTTGGGTGATCAGATCCCCATGAAGAAATGCCCATCACCTGACAGAGATAATCTACTTCATGAAAATATACATATTTTCTTAAGGTGAAAAAATGGTGCTGCAGAAATGTACATAAAAAATGAAATTCCAAAACTGCATTTCAGGCAAATCAGCCATAATTTCTAACTGAAGTATTTTCAATTTCTATTTATTTTAACAACACCTAAAGTGTTTAAAACTATATGAATTATACAATTTTAAAGCTATCAATGCAAGTAATGAGTGAAGCACTGACAAAAGCTGAAATGCTTTCCCCCAAAAACAAGGACAGTGCAGGAAAAGCACAAATCTGAGTTTTAAGTATTTCCACAAGTCTCATCCTCATCAATTATATTCCATCCCTCAGGCTGAAAATATTGTCCAGGCTTTCTGTCTGTGCACTGGAGTCCAGAAACTCACACCAAAGCTTTGCTCTTGTGCTCAGTAAATACCAGAGCAATGACAACACTGAAGTCATGGTTCCAAACTACCCCTCCAAAGGCACGTTCCACTCTTTGGAAGATGTTTATCCAGGGATGGTTATCTCCAGGAATGCCCCACTGGAGCCTGCTTCAGTCCACTCACAGAAGGTATATTGTAAATATTAAGATTCAGGGAACAAAACCCCCACACTTGCATCTGCAGGCTCGTTGCACATTCCCCCCCTAAGCTTCTTCAAAGACAAAATGGGATTGTTTTCAAAACAAAGATGGCAAAAACACACACATGAAAGAGTTAAGAACACTTAAGACTTTGAAATGGTAAACAACTAAACTGAACCTTGCCCTAAATTCTTACTTTAATCTAACAAACCCAGCCAGCCAGCATGTTCCCTACAGAAATAACTGCTGAGTAGCTTCAGGAAATTTGAGTAAGGACATTCTTATCTAACATCATAATTTGTAGGGAAGTTCACTTTAATGCTGCTTCTGCACTCTTAGTGGAAGGACATTAAAGCACACCAAGATTGTTTGTCAGCATGGAAGTTGAATTTATTTTTTGAAGTCACAACACCACTTGGAGTTCACTGTGGGAAAGTTTTTGCAGTGCTGCTGCCCTCCAAGGCCACAACATATACAGTAGGTATGTTTATAGTAAGCAGCCAGACTGAGAAACCAAACAAAAGAAAATCAAATGCCTTGTGCAGAAGTGGTTGAGCTGAACTGGGCTGGAAAGACAGGGGCAGATGGGAGCCAAGCCCACGGAGCAGGCACAGCACCCAGGGCTGCTGCAGCCTCCCAGGGATCCCCAGCCCTCCCACCCCTCTAACCCTGAGGCAGGAAGCTTTCCTGCATGGAAGGGGATGGAACACAAGCCACCAACCCTGGAATTTCTCTGGGCTGAGCCTCCTCAAACCTTTCTTAGGCAGTAACATTTCCCAGGACAGATTCTTCTGGGCAAGACTGAGTCCGGGTCACTGAGGACCCCACGTCACTTCTGGTAAAGCTAAAGAGTTAATTCTTGTCCTGGCTGAGTTCCAGAGATGAAAAATGCTGTTCTCCCTGATTAAAAACCCCACTGCTGTTTCCCTGGGGTACCTAAAATGTGTACCTAAAATGATGTGCTGAATTTCCTGGGATGTTTGAGGTGCTTTGTCACACCTCAAACTGGCAACAATCTGGGGACAAATGAAACTGCATCAGTGGCATCATGAGAGAGTGAGAGACAGGCAGGTGAGGTAAGAATTTGTAGGGGTGTCATTCATTGCTGTTCCTTTACGTAACTTCAGTTTTTTATCCAAAAATTATGTTTGTCTACAATCTAAAGAGCTCAGCTATAAGAGGAAAAAAAGAAAAGGAAAAAGAAGTCAGTTTAATTCCATTACTCAACAAGGTTCTTTTCCTGACATCACACATCTTTCATTCAAATATTTAATTATTTTTGAGCCATAAATGGGAGATGGTCACCTTCCCCTCAGTTATGAAGTGCACTAGAGCTGCAACAGAAATGCAGAGTTTATGGACAGCTGTTCATGAAATAAAATCACAGAAAACTTTGGGCTGGAAGGGACCTTAAAGTTTCTCTCATTCCCCTAGACCAGGTTACTTTTATTACATTCTAAGATGGCTAAAAAATGACAATGAAAGTTCAAAGTGATGACATAACTGGTCTCAGCTCCTGGCTCTGAAAATTCTCCCAACAGCCACACAAAAGGATTTCTGCTTTTCTATATTGTAAATGTAGTTTCAAGGCACAACCATCTGATATAAAGGACAGTCTCTACATCAGTTTAGGTAAGAGTCAATCCAGGTTAGGAGAAAAACATTTTATAATGTATGTAAAATGAACCTAAATTAGTATTCCATGTATGAAAAGCAGATTTATCACAATCGAAAACTCAACTTTTTTTTTCAAACATTTACTCATGCCTGACTAGAATCTAAAGAACTTGAACAATAAAATGTTTTATAGGGATAATCAGGAATGCTGTGAGGAAAAGGAAAAAATTCTTTTATTACTCACAAAAAGCAACAGTTTCAGCAAAGCAATACAACAGACTTGCTTCTGCTGTAGAAAATGTTATTTCTAAGAACAAATATCTGAAGCCCCTAGATCAAACTGTTAAGCTCTGACCTCTCTGTTTAGCAGAGAAATCATAAAAGCATTTCCCAAAACTTTCCACAGTATTTTTAATAATAATAATATTAAAAAAGCCCTCAATCACTGATGTAGGTATATCATAAAAACTGAAAGCACATCCAGTCTGTGACCTTAAAAACACAAGAGCTTTGAAGAAGAGGAAATTTAGAATATATTAAAGAAACATGAGGGCAAGAGATAATAGTAAAAATAAATTAATAGTTTATAACTGGTCATTTCAATCCAGACAAGCCCAAGCTGGAGCAGTGAAGCCTCAGCAGCAAGTCCCAGCTGGAAGACACCAGGGCTGTCTGACCATTTTGTGCACCTAGCAAGGTGTTTGCAGATTCTTGGATAAAAGCATGGCCTCTACATCTACTTGCCTGAAATATTCACAGCCTCCTAAAATCACAGATTCTTACCAAGAAAAATCCTTTATAAAGACTTGTATAAGCAAAAAAAAAAAAACCCAAAAAAGGTTTGAAAAGCTTGTCAGGACAAGTGTTCTCCAGCCCAGGCTCAAAGTCAAAGCCATTCTCTATCTCCTTTCCTCTCTTCTCCCACTACTGAAGAATTTTTTGGGTCAAGGGGTCCCACCTGAGGAGGGATCACTTGTAAATTAAGTGAATGGTTTGCAGCTGGGAGTGGCAATTAAAGGCCAGCAAGATGCTGCCGTGGCAATTTAAATGCTGGCAAAGAGCAGCAGCTCCACGTGACACCAGAACCTCTCACACTCCAAGGTGCTGCCAGCATTCCCTGGGAATTTTTTATTCTTGAAGTGTGACACTCCACTTAAAACTTCCTGACCCTTCAGAAGGCACTGGAGGCCATGATCCACAGCAGGGAAACGCTGCTCAGCAGCAACCCCTCACAGACCTCTCTTTTACAACCTCAAAATCCTCTTTGTCAGGTAACTCCCAACAAGTCTTATCAGGCAATCAAAGTCTCTCATGAGCGACTTATTTAATTACCATCCCTGGAGAGGAGACTTGAAAAACTGATTTATGTGCCACAGTAGCCAATTTGTTATCCAAGGGAGCTCTGGTATCAGCAGAGGATCATCCCAGTTTAATCACCAGCCATTAGCAACACAACGAGATTGCAAGCTGGAATTTCAATTAGAAAAAGAAATAAAATACAAATAAAATGACAGAGATAAGAGATAAGCAGGCAGGCAGATAGACACTGATATAAAAATGCAGGATATAAAGAGGTTCTTTGTCAGCATCAGCTGGAATCATTTGTGAAATGGCCACGAGCAAGTTTTCCCCCTTAAAGCAGCTTTAAAAGATCAAGGTATTACAGCTCTGTGCTCCTATCATCCAATGTATAAATGCAGCCCAAATATCCCAAATCTGCAGGTGACTGCTTGCACCTGTGTTTGAGACACCTGTGCAGTGCTGACAGTTTCACTCATCAACACCTTCAGCTTGGAAAAAGCAAGGGGAACACCAAGAAGAACAGAAAAATGTGAATATTCTTTATACATTTCTGATTGTACTCAAGAGAACTTGGCCATCCATGAAAAACCTGGAGTGTAATAGGCAAGATTTTTAAATGCTGTCACACCCCTCTGGACTGACAGTAGTGTAAGAAGAATAAGGATCATTTGGCAGCTGGTTAAAATGACAACATGATTATTTTTCAAAAAACAAGGCTGAACTATTTCATTAAACTTGTTCTCATCACTCCTAACTTTGGCTGCAATTCTGTGAGCTTCCAGCCTGTGAGAATAAGCACAAAATGAGAAAGAAAAGGAAGAAGAAACCTCCCTATTAAGAGCAAAGTGGTCATAATAAAGCTAAATTGCTATAAGGACATTAATCCTAATGAAAAAGGTTAAAGATTTGGTGGTACAAGTGAAAGGGTTAAAAAAAAAACAAAAAAAAAAAACAAAAGAAAAAATACATTAAAATACAGCTACAGAGAAGAGGTACCTCATTGTCACCTTATTGTGGACTAATAGCACAGAAAAGACCCCCAAGGGAGTAAACTCTTTTAACAGGAACAAATTTGAGTTATTAAAAGGGAAAGAAAGAGGTGAAGACACAGAAAAGCCTCCTGAACACTTTCAAAAGGAGGCACACTGACCAAAAATAGCTGATTTGTATTAATGGCTTGCAAATTCTGTATTGGTTAAAAAAAAAATACAGAAAGCCCAACTCTTCTTTTATTTATGCAAACATAAATAAAAAATGATTTTATAGAGTCATCAAGAAATAGTCTGAATTTCTACCAGATTAAGACACTTGGTTTTGACCAGCAGCCATTATTTTGCCTGATTTATCAGTAACCATATTAAATACATGATTATTGTTATTATTACTTAAAATTTTAATGGTTTCTTCTCACACATTCATAAATAACCTTTCCAAGCCTTAGCAATTCATTTCTACACAACTGATTCCCACATGAAGTTTTGTTGGCTAAGCTCAGAATGCAGGCTGCATTACTGAGGAGTTCCCACTGCAAGTTCAGAAATAAGTAAAGAACTCAAGTTTATTTTACCCCAAGATTCCAACTATTGAGTCGTGCTTCGAGGTCATCATTATCCAATGAAAAGTTTCTTTTGTGTTGATCATCCTGGAACACAAAGAAAGTCAAAGAAAATACCAGAAATGCTGGCAGATACAGAATTTAAAATTAAACTTCTCATTACCTCAGCCATACCTACACTGCACTTCCCCACAGTATCACAGTACCTCTGACAGCTTCCACCTGAGCAGCTCAGGTTCCACAAGAGTTCAGAGGATAAATTAGCCTGGCTCTCCACTTTAATGTCCTTTGTTTATTTCCAAAGCAATTATCTCCTTTACAGAGGGCAAATTTATTAAAAACCCCCCCAAATACTCCATTTTCAGGGAAAAATTCATCTCCACAGTACCTTTGCCTGGGCTAATCCAGAATTCAGGGATCACTGATCAGCCTCCAAATACAAAATGGATTTTAAAAGGGAAGGAAACCATGGCAAGGCAGTGATGGTTACCAAAGCAGAGGACAGAGAGCTGCTGCCCATCTCAAGGGTCTCTCCTCATTTCCAGCCCCCAGCCAGGGCTGTGGCTTCTGCTCCAGGAAGTCACAGGGAATTGACTTCCAGAAGAAAAGTTTTTCCTGTGAGATAACAGCAACTGCATTACTGCATCTAAGGGGCAAGGAAGCTGGTACAGAACATTTTCCTTAGCTCAGGTATTTAGAAAAACAACACTGAAGCCTGAATTATTTTGTCTCATTAAGTGAGGTTTGTGTATGGACCTGCCAGCACCTCTCATTTAAATCTCATTTGTCACAAGCATCCAGTGATGGAGCTTGGGCTGCAGTTCATCAATGCTTGGTGAGGCAGCTCTCACTGGTTCTTCAAAGTCTCCCTGCTCCTCTACCTGGGCCTGAATGATGCCAGAACATCTGTGCATCCCTGGAAGGGAAGGAGGCATTGTTTGTTCCAGCCAGCCAAGCGTTATCAAACTGCCTGGCAAAGCAAGAGAGGGTTATTTCACTTAAAGGCCCCTTTAAAGCTGCAATCACTGCAGAGTCCAGTACTGGAGCTGAAGAACAATGAAGTGCAGTGATTTGTCTAACACTGCCCTGGAAGCTGTAGCAGAGCCAGCAACAACAACAACAACAAAATTAAAAATAAACTAACCAAAGCAGCAAAACTCCCCCACAAAACTTTAAAGCCCCTAATCCAGGTTTCAACTGAAGAAAATAATTTGGTTTTTTCACTATAACTCTTCCATAAGGAATACCTCCTTAAGTAAAATAAACAGGAAACCAATAAGGAGAAATGCAGTAAATCCAGCATGTGGTTTTATTTTTAATTATGGCAGTTCTGTATTTGAATTACATTTGTATACATACAATCAACACACACATAAATACATTCACAGCAATCAGAGCCTGCAGCAGACACTGATTTTTGCCCACTGAGCACCTGTAACCTGCCCTGATAAACCATCCCCTTGCTAATCCTCAATTCCAAATGAACAGCAGAACAGAAATCTCCTCAGAAAAGAGCTTCCAGTTTATCCTATTTGCACTTCATGTCCTCAGAAATTCTCCACTGTGCCCAGCTGCAATCTTTCTAAACTATTCCTCTGATAGAATCAAAAATGAAGCGTGGGCAGAGCTGGAGGAAGGAACAGGAGATTCAGTGTTCATGGAGGGGTGAGGGCTGTTCTAGGTGTGGTGAAGGACATTGCAAGGCCACAGAGCACATTTTGGAAGGTAAACAACACATTTCTTGGTATCACACATTTGTCAGGAGTAGCTGTCAGTGCAAAAGCTTGCAATTATATAAACAACATCACTGAATATCTTGGACTGAAAGGGTTTTTAGACAAAGCCCTTTCAATGCCCTTTCATCAGTCAAAATGCTTGGTGTGGAAAGTCTGATGAAACAAACTGTCCAAAATTCACTCTTTCAGAGGTCAGCCATCACTGAACAGAGCCAGAGGCATCTATGCAGCTTTCTTTAATCTATTATTGCAAAATACAAGATGATGTCAGTGCAGGCAGGATGCCAAGCCCGGGGAAAACAATGCAGCAGACACTGAGCACACAACACGACACAGAGGTCAAGCATTAGGATGGTCTGAGAGCATCCTACAAGAAATTCTTTCCCCCTGCACTGCAGAGCACAGATTTTGATGGGCTTTAGTCCCTCCCTATCACTCCCTCCCAACCATCTGCACCTTTGCACAGGGATCACAACCCACCCAAGTGGAAATAACAGCTTTACAGGGATATATCAAAGGAACTCAGGGAAAGCAGAGCTTTAGACAAAAAGGAGAAGCATCTTACAGACAGTGACGTGCCTAGGTCATCTTCATCTGCACGGTGAGGAGGACTCAGACAACGCGATGGCCTCTCATGGCATCTTTCCCTGTTATTCATGACAAGAGGAAGCACAAAGAGAAGAATTCATTTTCAGCAACTTGTGGCACACAAAGGATGTTAAACACAGAACAGAACCATCTAAAATATACACAAGAAAATAGCTGTTAAGATGGAAAGATTTAAAAAAAAGAGAGAAAAAAGAGAAAAAAAAATCTTGTTAAAGGTAAACAAAAGCCTTAATTAAGTGTTCCATTAAAAAAACACCACCATAAAACCCCAAACCAAAAAACTCACTAGAAACATCATGTACATGACAGTACATTCACAAGTGTTCTTTGCTTTTCTTTTACTACATGACCCAACATCTCCCAAAGGATTTTAGGGTAAATCCAAGCTAAGGAGAGGACTGATCTAGGAGAATGTTTTTGAAACAAAATTGCTAAGCAGATGAAACAACACAGGATGGAGTCCAGTGACTCAGGGAAGAAAGAGGAATTAAGGTGATGGTTGGTTGCACACAGAGGACACTTTTATGACCAAAACTATAGGTTGGAACAAGGTAAAATGATCCTGCAGCACACAAAGACAAGGGCAAGAACAACACACAGAGCTCAATACAAAGGCAGTGGCTTGAAAGGCCAAGGTGGAGAGGAACAAGTCACAAAGATTGTCTCAGTTTCATTTCACTTCTGTTTTATGGACTAAAGTGGAATTCATGGGGGATGGTAAAGAAACTCCCACGAGACAGGACACCAACACAGCACTGCCAAGTGCTCTGTCCAGCAGAGCTGGACTGGGAGTTTCTGGAAAAGCTTTTGTTGTTAATAAAACCCTTGAACAAAGGGAAATGAAGATCAGCAAACAGGTGAAGAGAACTGTCACTGATGCACCTGGTCACAGACATTTCTCAGCCACAGAGCAGTGAAAAAAAAGAGCACAATGAAATAAAAATTATTAGCATTTATTAGATAGGTTGATCCAGCAAAGATCCAAAACAGTAGTGAAAAACCCTTCAGCACATACTCCACTGTCAAATCCACAGGTATTAAGGTAATTAAAACCTCCTGGTAGTCCCTTCACCTTCCTATGACTGGCTATATTATATTAAAGTCAAATCAGACCATTCAATACCTCCCTTCCTTTCCATCTGGCAGCAAATGAGATGGCTGCTATGCCAAAAAGCCACTGAGATGAATGAAGTGTTTATGAACAGAACAACAACTGCTGGATGTACAATATAAACCAGTCACTTCTAGGAAGACAAACACAAAGTTTTCACGAAGCTCAGGGCCCCAGCTTTCATCAGAACAGCAGGGAACAGAGAAATGCAACAACTGGGAGCCTACCTTCCCTTCCAGCACCAATAAATCCCACATAAACAACGTGTATGGATGCACAAGAACAATTACAAAGCAGTAAATAGTTTAGATAAGAGAAGTCTTAGAGGTAAAAAAGATCAAAAGGAATAAAATAACACAATGACTGCCTCTTGCATTTCTTACCATGATTTCATTTGACACAAAATTACCTTTAATTAAAGGGAGATAAATCTTTGCCTGTGAGTAAATCTGCCCTTTTATCAGATTTCCTCTCTGAACAATACTCAGGTTACCTAACAAGGCAATAAAATCCCAATTGTTAAAAATGAGAGAAAACAGAATTCATGCCCTTGTCACTCAGAGATTCAGGAATACCAACAAATACACAAATCAACCCAAGTTACCTGTAATATTTTCAAATTGACCAAAGGGAGGACAAAAGTCCAGATGTATTCTTAGTTCTGTATTTGTATTTTCAAGAGGAACTGAAAAAGAAGCTCCTTTACTTGATTCTACAAACAGAATTTGAAAAGACTGTTGAGGATGGACACAGTTTTGCTCCTATCAAGTATGTACTACCTGCCCACTCCCTTTTCCAGCCTCCTGCTAACAGGAGTCAGGCTCCAAAAAGCACCAGATGAATTCTTCTGCTCCCACTGCAGGTGAGTGAAGGATGATCTGAGTTTTGAGCTCAGCCCTGTGACCTCCTTCAGCCCAAGCATGGGAGGAGGCAGCAATTTGCTGCTAATAAAGGAGATTAGTAAATATTCCTTCTAGGAACAAAATTAGGGAAACTCACTGACTCCTCCTGGTCCAGCACAACTGCACCTCAACCTGTAACAGTGTTTTCAGGCACACTGTATAAACACAGAGTAGAATTTTCCTACGGGGTCAGAAAGCCCAGGTTTCTGTTCACACCAGTGTAAACATTTCTCAACCCCAACCCTCTCACGTTTCAAAATAAAGCTGCATCTTTCCAGCCCCAGCTGGTGGATTATTCATCCACACCCCTGTTTGCAAGCAAGGTTTGTCTATCTACTTTTTAATTAGGCAGAAAAACATCTTCATACAGAAAAGTCAAAATTGTCCAACACAGAATTATCTGTGTTGCAAGATAAAAATCACTATGAGAAGAATTTCTCTGTTTGTTTGGGTCTTTGAAAGGAGAGAATCTTGAGATAAAGAACATCAAGCAGTTACTCCAACATGTCTCACTGACGTTATCTATTTTGCCCTGAGAAAATGTTGTAAGAATTGAGTCATGGCTGGAATGCAAAATTTTCATCCAAATACACATATCCCATGTCCAGGGATCCAGTTTTCCCAGTGCACAGTCAGAGGACAGAGACAAATTTGGTGGAACTCGGTCACCATCTGCTGGTTCTCCCTACAAACTGCACACCCAGAAATATTTAATATATTACATTTGTTATCTGCACTGATAGCTCATCCAAAATTGTAAATACAAAGAAAAACAGAATCTGTATGTTGGATGTAGGTAATATCTTAATTTGGTCACATGTAAATAAGTATTAAATAAGCTATTTCTACAAAACACAACAGCTGAAATTTTTGCCTTCAGTATTTTTCTGCAAAACTTGCAGGAAAAATAAGTTTCTCACTGCTGTGAAGATTAATTTATATAACCTATAACTTGAACTATCAAAATTCAGATTTCACAAAATTCAGAACTATCACAAATTCATATTTCTTAGACACAGCCCCACTCCTGATCTGAGCACCCACTGGTAGAGCTGTGCCTGTTGATGATTTTTAATTCCCAGAGTCCTTTCAACCCAGTAACATTATTCAATTACATTTATTTGCCTCTCTTGGCATGGAATAATTTGCAATGCAGGTCTCCACAGAACTCAGCAGAGCCTTGGAAACCATATTGATCACCAATGCAGGTATTGCTTAATTCCCACCGGATAAAAAGGGAAAAGTGAAATAAAGCTACACTACACCAAAAATGACTTTGGGAACTTTGCCAGGCCAAGCTGAATCTTAGGTTCACACTCTGAGTGGGAAAAGACATCAGATTCCCAATATTCCGCTATAAACCAGGCAGCAAAAGAGAAAAAAAATAAGGCAAAGGGAGGGAATAGGTGGAACTGTAACTCAGCTTTCTTCAAGTGGGGACCAGCCCCAGTGGGATGAAGAGGGAGGAATATGCACACCCCACCCCAGCTGACAGTACAAGTCAGGAATTCAGAGTAATTAGGTGTATTTTTATACCATAAATACAGCCTTGTAGAGATATCAGTGTGCTAAACTGGGCCTCAAAGGGGAGGGTTTGCTGATATTGTTTTATTGTTCTGACACCCAGAGTGAAACTTGAACTTGATGCTGCTGCTCCCAGGGACTGAGACAACCCTGTCAGATCCAGGCCAGGTAGTCTGACAGGGCACAACAATAACAACAATTTATCCAAGGTCACAAAAAACATTTCTAAAGCATGATGCATTCCTTGTTTTCATAAGGTCAAATCTAATATTTTTTAATTAAGAGTAACTGGGCAGCTATTCCCAACAATTCTCTGTACCACCAAGCCCAAAGCAGGAACACCATAACTCAGCTGGCAATTCTCCATTCTCTGCCTCTGTTTCTTAAACCACAGGTCTGTTATCAAAACCACAGGTTCTTATCAGAGCATGAGTGCAAGAAACCAGAAGATCCTCAAGAAAAGGAGGTACAGAGACCCCAGACCTAAGAGCAACTTCTTAAATGACTGTTAGAATTACACACAGCTAATGGATACAGAAGAGGAAGAGCTCCATGATACTCAATATTAATGTGATTTAACTTGCAAGTGTCTGTCACCTATCCAAATCACTGCTGAAAAAATAAAATCATGACTGAAAAATGATGATAAACAGCACCAACATCAGTGTGCCCACAAAAGAACAGCTAATGGTGGCCACTTATGAAAGATGTAAGCAAAGACATTAAAAAAGCATTGGACTTCTGAAACTAAATTGCAAATGTATTTCCAACACAATGAAACGAAACCAAAAGCAAACACTCACTTCCTCTTGTACAGCCCCTACAGAGCTTTGAATCATATTCACTCTATATCTAAGAGTGCTTCCTTCACTGAGGATTTCAGAGAGGTTAAACATTAACTAGACTTTAAAATGGACAAATAAGAGGAAATTCCATCCATGACTGAAATGCAGCCACATAAAGAACACAGATCTTGATAATCAGCACAAAGTTGCACTATGGAAGAAAATCCAGAGAGTAAATATTTAAGAACAGTAGATTAAACTGGAATTTACCTAAAATTCTCACAAATTAGGACAGAATAGAGCTGAACTTTTCCAAATGTCCAGCTCTTCACTCCTTCAATACTGCAGGGACATCTTTCTAAGCCAACAGAAAAACAAGCCTTGATAACATGACACATTTCATCCCTTTTTCCCTGCTCTATTCTCAGCTGACTGGGACTAAGGATGCAGCTTAAGCTCACTGGCTGCTGCAAATCAAAAACCTAAATCTTGCTCAGCAAAACTTGCTTATCTGCAAGGAGCCACTATTCTGTTTCCTCTAAAAAACCTGTGAGCAACAATGATAGAACAACCTCTTCATTTACCATCTGTATGCTTGTTTATATTTCCAACCTATAGGGGAAAAAAACATTAAATTCTATTTCATAAAACAGCTGCTTTCAGCATCATGGCCTCAGACTACAAAGGTAAACTTTGACTTTTCCATGTTAAGTGTCTGTAAAGGAGGAGGAGAAGAGGGAAGAGGACAGAGGGATGGGACATGGAATAAAATGTAAAGAAGGCAGAGAAGAAGACATAGGAGAGAAAAGCAAGAACAGAGGAGTCCAGAGGTTCTCATTACCCTGAAGCTGTTGCCAAAGTTTCTGCAAATAAAGCACAAACACTGCTGGTGAGTCCATCAGGGAGTGCAATGAACTCATAGAGACAGAGACATCCAGAGCTTATCAAATCACTCATCCATCAAACACCAATCAAACACTGACCAAAGCAAGGACAGAGACCTTACCCCTGTGAAGGTGGTGTTGCTGAGGATGAATCCTCCACAGAGGACACATTAGTGTCGTAGTTTGCCAGCTCTCCCACCACCCACTCAGGTAAGCAGTCAGAGCTGCTGTTCTGAGCTCTGAGTGTACTTGGCTCATCGAAATAAACTGACTGGAATGAGAACAAATAAACACGAGGATTTATTTACACAGATACATTCTTTACACCCCTAATGTCATTTCTTGCAGGAGTATCTGCAGGACAAATATTCCTTTTCCCATGAAGTCAGTGAGGTGTGCAAATGCCACCTTCCCAACCCAGGGGAATTTATGGCAACAGTGTAAATATTTTCCAGTTCTTTACTTCTTACAAGATGGGTAATTTTAGCAAAAATTGGCACTGTTACGTCACTAAAGCTGATGCCAAGGGTTGACACAGCATATTCAGTTCTTCAGAAAACAAACTGCAACTTTACCAATGTCTGTGTGAATTCTATGGCCATCTCAGGCTACTGAAGTCACCACCTTTAAGTAAATTTTTCCTTTCACAAGAGCCACCTACTAATTAAGACAAAATAAAGCCTCAAGGGCCTTACATTACATTTTTCCAAAGAACTAGAAAAATACTACCTTTCTGTTCATTCAAAACACCTATTTTTATGAGCCTTCTAACCAGAATTTTGAAGATAGAGGTCTCAAAACCATTGGAAGGTTTTCCCACCATAAATTACAAGAAATGCCTTTATTTCTCCCACACAGTTCCACTCAACCCATTCAGAACATTTTGTCACCTCTGTGCCAAGTCAAAGATGGAAAAGCAATTTCAGGATACACCTCAGCAAGTTGGTGTTGTAAAGAAATGACACCCACCATGTAGGCAGGCAAAGCTTTCAGGCTTCCTTCCTCTGGTTTTTGGCTGAAGGGACCCTCCAGAACTCCTCTCTGCAGCATGTGGAGCAGCAGCTTCGCATACAAGTTTCGATTCTCCCTTCCCACTATTCCTATGCCAGGTCCTGAGAGTTTGCAGAGCTTCTTAATCCACAGCGAGCATCTTTTTCTTTCTGAAATTACAGATATACATGGTCACTACACATTTTCAGAGCACATCAAACATGTGCAGAAAACAGAAGCCATCACTGGGCACCAATTTTGTAGGTTTCTCCCTTCCACACAAAAGTTTAAAGCAAAACAAACAAAAAACCCCAAATGACTGAACCAAGTAAAAGAAATGGTTAAATACCTAGATTAAAAATAAGTCTTTAACAACGGTTCATATTTACATTTTCCACAAATGTTTTCTATAAATTCACATTTACCAGAAGTTTACATTGCTTTTGGCAACAGCATGGAATTGGAAACATCAGGAATTCTGCACTCACTGCAAGAGCTGCCATTAACTACAACTTACAACTTGCACGAGCATTAATATTTTAAATACACAATAAAACCTCATGCATTTAAGAAAATAAATCTCTATTTACACAAGCTCTGCTGCCAGATGAGGAAATTATTAATTTGGTTAAATGTTTACACATAAAGCTCTTAATTTGTAGGGTTTGTGCCTTTAATAATAACCAGCTTGTTGCAAAAATTAGATTTATACATAATTTTTTAATTGATATTCCTGTTATTATACATTCCTGACCAAATTTTAACAACTTTATAGCTAATAACTAATTGCAATTTTGGAAGGGCTATCTCAAAAGCGATGATGCCCTTTAGAAGCTTTTAGTTTCTACTGAACTAGGTTTTTAAAGATAGATGTCAATGTATTTATGCAAAAGCACATTCACATTGTGAAAACAAGACAGATAAGGTCAAACAATTGCAGTAGGTACCTAAAACATCCAGCTTTAAACGTTGTGCAAACCCCCCATCAAAACTCTCCCTTGTAATGTCAGAGATTAAGTGCCTGGTTAAATTAAGTGATCCAAGTACACATAATAATTGTCAGTCACTTTGTTATTAGTGTTTAAAATGCACATTTTCCCACAGGTACCTGAACCACACTGGAGGTTTAGGACATAGGGCTTCATAGCCACAACACAGCGATCTAACTCCGCATCCAGTTTTTCCTTGATTTCATTCTCACTGCTCATTTTGAAAGAGCAAAAAGTAACCTGCAAAATTAAAGACACTGATGTAGAAAAGGTCAAATATTGGTTTGCATCAGTCTGTTCATCTTAGGCCACACAAAGATGTGCTTGGAACAATACAGGAAGTGAAACTAGAGGTGTTATGTTCAAATAAACACAAAACTACGAGAGGTATTTGTAAATAACAGGTACTCAGTGTAATCTACAAGAACGTGCTTGTTTAGATTTGAAACTGAGTAGCCAACCACACAATAAATGTATTCATTACACCCAATTTGTATAAAACACCTCAAGGCGTTTGTGTGATACCACATTCCTAACTTGGTATTCCTTGGAGTAAGAGGGGTTTTTTTAAAGAAGAGGCGGGGAAAGGGGGGAAAGAAGCAAGGAGAGCTATAGTTACAAGTAACACAACCAAGAATGCTGTCAGCACTGTTTTTAAGGAAGCAGCACTGCCAAGAGCAGCGCTCCTCGCTCCTGTGCGGTTCATTGCCCAGCCGAGCAGGGACCTTTATCTGCACATCCCAGCTCTGGACACGTTTCTCTGCCAGCGAGCAGGGACCTTTCTCTGCCAGCGAGCAGGGACCCTTCTCTGCCCATCCCGGCACTGGACACGTTTCTCTGCCAGCGAGCAGGGACCCTTCTCTGCCCATCCTGGCACTGGACACGTTTCTCTGCCAGCGAGCAGGGACCCTTCTCTGCCCATCCCGGCACTGGACACGTTTCTCTGCCAGCGAGCAGGGACC
>VZRX01004872.1:110734-127907 GCA_013398075.1 Notiomystis cincta
CCGGCCCCGCTCCCGGCGGCCCCGGGCCCCGCGCGTTTCCGTTTCCGCGGTGACCGGGGCTGGCCCGGCTCGGCCGGGCGGCCTCGGGCGGGGGATGGAGCCCCCCGAGCTCAGCTCGCAGCAGTGGCACGGGGGTGGGCTGAGGAGTTGTTCGTCCCCAGGAGCTGGCACGGGAACAGCTTTTGGGACTGGGCGAGCACCAGGAAGGTGCTGCTGGGGCACCGCGGAAACGCTTTCACAGCTCCGAGAGGCGCTGGGCTCTTCCCTCGGTGACCGGGACGGGAACGAGGGCACGGCTGGAGCTGTGCCAGGGGAGGTTTAAGTTGGATATCAGGGAAAGGTTCTTCCCCCAGAGGGTGCTGGGGCACTGCACAGATTCCCCAGGGAATGAGCACGGCCCCGAGGCTGCCTGCTCCAGGAGAGTTTCGTTTGGACAGTGCTGCCAGGGATGCACAGGGTGGGGTTGTTGGGGTGTCTGCGCAGGGCCGGCGGTGGGATCAGTGATGCTCGTGGGTCTGTTCCGAGTAGTCAGGATGTTCTGCGATTCCTGCCCGAAGCGATGAGCCTCACCACCCCGCAGCGGTGCGCTGATGGCTGCAGGCGATGCTGTCCCCCAAATTCCCCTCCCTTGGGATGGTTCGGGATGCGCTCGGACACGCACGGGAAACGCCCGGAGAACGCCCGGCAGAGCCCCGGGGAGCTGCGAGCGGGAAGCGGGAGATGCCAGCTTCAAACCCCGCCCGGGGTTTGGCCGCTCCCCGGCGCACACACGGCCGGGGGAGAACGGCTGGGGAGCGGTGCTGAGGAGGCACGGGGGCCGCTGTGGGCGAGCAGCTCGGCCCGCCCGGCCCCTGCCCTGCTCGGGTGGGACTCGGCCGGGCAGCACAGGGGATTCTGCCCCCGGCCCTGCTCGGGTGGGCCCCGCCTGCAGAGCCCCCCAGCCCTGCGGCCCAACACGGGCAGGAACCGGAGTGCTGGGATGAATCCAGAGAAAGCCACGGAGATGCTCCAGGGCTGGAGCCCCTCTGCTCTGGAGAGCTGAGGGTGCTCACCTGGGGAGGAGAAGGATCCAGGGAGAGCTCAGAGCCCCTTGCAGGGCCTGAAGGGGCTCCAGGAGAGCTGGAGAGGGGCTGGGGACAAGGGATGGAGGGACAGGACACAGGGAATGGCTTCCACTGCCAGAGGGCAGGGCTGGATGGGATATTGGGAAGGAATTGTTCCCTGGGAGGGTGGGGAGGCCCTGGCACAGGGTGCCCAGAGAAGCTGTGGCTGCCCCTGGATCCCTGGCAGTGCCCAAGGCCAGGCTGAAGGGTCTTGGATCAGCCTGGGAGAGTGGGAGGTGTCCCTGCCATGGCAGGGGGTGGAACAAGATGAGCTTGAAGGTCCCTCCCACCCAAACCATCCTGTGATTCTGTGCTATAAATTTAATGAGATTGGTTCAGGTCCTTGTCATGCAGGGGAAGGACTTGGTGCCTCATGAATGCAGGACTAGAAAAGTGAGGGTACAGCAGCAGTGGGGGACAACCCCAGGTTCTTCGTGATGTGTTATTTAATTCCTGCTAGCTGGATATTGACTATATCTGTTTTTCTGTCTTCATTATGATCAATATTTGGGGGAAAAATGTTTCCACTCAGAGCTCAGTGAAAAATATTTGCCACCCCAAAGATAAAGGTCAATTAATCAGAAGTAGTTTTTGAGCCTGAACAATGGGGGGTGGGTGCCAGAAAGTGAAATTGCACAAGAAAGTCTAATTATTGCAGAACCAATTTTATCCACAGTTTCTGAGTAAAATCTGTTCAAGTATATTCTTGTAGCTAATAGAGCAATTCTGAGCTCACTTTAAAACATTAAATATGTTCCATATTGCTGATGTTTTCTGGGTTGTTCATGTCCTATCCCAAGGACAGAGAACATGAGGGCTGTTGTGGAATAGAGGAATTTCAAAGCACAAGCCTGACACTTCTACACAAAACCCATGGCTTGTACTGTTGTTTTGTAGCCATTTCAAGAAAACCATCAATTAATCCAGAAGAATTACAGAAATCTTTCAGCTGTTCAGTCTCTTCCTGAGTGAATGAAATGATTGTTTGTATGTGTGAGCCCAAATAACCCTCTGAACTCTTTGATTCATTTATTTCTCTTCCCCAAAGATCTGTCCTGGGCTTTGCTCCCTGTGTGGTGTCTAAAGTGCTTTTACCTTGAGCAAACTCTTCGGCACTTCTGAGCTGGACTCAGATGCACATACACATCAAACAAGAAACCCTTACATGGACAGGAGAAAATTGGCTGTTCTCTTTGATTTCTCAGCTAATCTTCAGCAAGAATGGTTCCACATTAGGGCTCATTGGGTGATGGCTCTGACAGCTACACTGGGGCCTGTTCAGAGTGCCTTAAACCCACATTTGCATAGAGGCAGTGCAAAAATCAGTGATGGAGTATTTCAGCCAGGGTAGAGTCTCAAGAGTACATTACAAAAATGATTTATTATCTTTAAATTCCAAATTTCTAATAGTTGTCATTTAATATACATTGGGACATGGGGCACTTTTTATCTGTGTTAAATCCCTGGTGGATTCTTGCAGCAGAGTCAGGCTGCTGTGTTTCTGCATGTTGCCTTCAGATTTGAATATATCTCGTGTGCTCATCACAAAGTGCTTTGAAAAACTGGATTTGCTGGAATATGATCAAAAAACCCATGAGGCCAAGCAAAATCAATGATTGAAACCTCTGCTCCAGGAGAAATTTCCTGAGGGAATAGATCCAGTTTCTGGGTCTGCTTCCCAAGGCAGAGCAGGGTGGCCAGTTAGGTTGGAGCCTACCTGAAGTGGTTTGACAATTGCATAATTTCTGTCAAAAAAACAGAAAGGAAAATTAAAGATTGAAGAAATGACTGAGGTCTTGTCTCCAGCCAAAGCTGCAGCCTGGACATGAGGAGCACTGATGTGCCCTGACCCTCCAGAGGAAATCACTGTAGATACCCTGATAGAGAACACAAAGATCTCCCAACCACGATACAGAACAAATTCCCAATTTGAATTGTAAAAATATGGTCATTTAAGTAAAACATATTCAGTACTTTTCTTTTTCCACCACATTTTTCCATGTTCTCTTATCTCTTTAACTGTCTCAGCAGGTTGCCACATGTAACATGAACACAGCTTAAGGCATTTTTTTCAAACATCTCAAAAATACAGAAAAAAAGAGGCAGGTTTCAGTGCCTCATACCAGCTTCTGGAACACTTGGAGTTGCAAGACGTTATTTTTCAGACCTTCTGAGCAAATCTTTCATGTCTGGAAAGTTGTGATTCACAAACACCTCACTACTTCAAAGAGTTAACAGGTCACAGATTTTTTTTTTCTCCCTCTTCTTGCTTCAGGAGAGTAGATAATAAATTCAGCTTGTGAACATTGGCTCCTAAGGGTGATCCTTTCAAGTATTCCAGTGCTGCACATCCAGGGAGGGAGTGGGGGCAGCCAGAGTGTTCAGTCATTATCCTGCTGCACGGGGAGGTAGAACTGGGAAAATTTCCTTGGAGAAACCCTTTTTCCTGGGGCAACTGCTTTTGTGCAGAACACAAGTCATTTCAGGGGCAGGCAGCATTTGGGTGGCTGAGTTTACTTACACCAGCTTCACAGGGCTTGCTGTGAAACACAAGTTAATTTTAAACTGGGGTTGGTCTCTCAGCCGCTGCCCTGAACATCCCGATCCTAGAGATGGAGCACACCGTGTTCAGTCTGGATTTCCAAACTCACTGGCTCCTGCCAGCTGAGCTGTGTCTCTGTTAGAAGGAGTTATGGGCAAATTGGCCTGCAAACATCCTTTGAGGATCCCATCTAAACATGTTCAGAACCAAAATATGGCACACACTGCACCAACAAAATGCCCACTTCAGTTGCCAGCATGAATTTGTCTGTCTCTGCATTAGAAAATTAAATAGTTGCTGAGTACAAACTACTCCATTACTAAATACTTAATAATAGCTGCTTCAATCTCTCCTTAAAAATAGGAAGCATAAGGATGAATTATATCAGTCATACTGTTAAAATATACATATGCAGCCTTGGAAAAAAAAGAAAAAATATAATTAGAATATGTTCAGAGTTCTTTAATGGCAGCTCTATCACCTTACAAGTAGCTTGATCTTAATGTTAAATGGTCCTTCTAAAAGTTCTGCAGTGGATTACTTACTGTGGAGCTCATGATTTTATCAAAGAAAAGGCTTTTAAACTGCAGAGGGAACCATGTATGACTCATGATAATTTATTATATGTGTGCCACAAATATTTCTCTATCACTTTCTAGTATGTTGAAATTATAATTACTTTTTCTGAATGAAAATACAGACATAAGCACCAAACTTGCCAGACTGGATCATACCAGTGAGCTGCCTGTATCATAAATCAAATTAAAAGTACCATTTACTCCAAACTACTTAATGACCAGAGATCAGTACTGTTGCTCAATGTTGTACAGTTCTCTCAAAAAACAAAACAAAAAAAAACACTAAAAAACCCCAAACAAACAAACAAACAAAACCTGAAGCAATTATATTGTGTAATATTGAAACAGTGGTAAAAATTAACAGTGGTTTAAAACAGTTTCAGGTGAAGTTAGAATCTCAAAAACATAAATAGTCTTACTAATGTAAGGAAATTTTTAAAGAAATATTAAAAATCCTTTATCTGATGCTGTTGATATTTAAATCATGGTTGGATACTTGGCTTCTGAACTCATTTGGAAATCTCAGTCTTTCTACTTACGTAAATTCCAGCAAATCCCAGGCTCATGACCCTCTGTCTGTCTGTAATTAAAGGTCCACTCCCTGTCACAGGGGAGTGGTAATGGAATCAAAACCCAGTAATTACTGATGATTGAGGCCTTTTGCTCTAAATCAGTTCAGAGCTGAAGGATCTGATTGATGATTAGGTACTATTAAATAAGAACACACTAGTGGCTGAAAAATCACTTTATTGTAAAGCACCTGCTGTTGAGGAAGTCATTTACAGTTGCCTAAACGTTGGAAATGTGGAAGAGAAGCAAAAGTGCAGGGATTTGGAAGAAGGCAGAGACCAGAGAATGGACATTAATGATGAAATGATGCTGTAGCTTGTGGAAGAGGCTGGTGGGTGGTGGGAGGGAAAAGAGCATTCAGAGTCCAGAGCTGACCTGGAAATTACGCTCACAGGAGCAGAGTTGCATTCACAAGACCCAAGTTACGCTCACAGGACCTAAGTTTGTGAATGTGAAGTGTTCTGTCCCAGTAAGGCAGAAGTTTAGTGCTATGTTACTTCTCTGCTTCAGGCTTCATCTTCACATGCTTTCATGTCTGAGGGGTCCTTCTTCACCAGACTGGAAAAGAAGCCGCGTTCTGTTGGAGACAAGTGAAGAACTTGGGTTAAATTCTTGAAACATGACAGCTGAAAACAACAGTGAGGTGAGCAGTCAATCTTTGTGTCATAGCAAAACCATTGGAAGAAATACAGTTTTAATTTCTATCTAATAAAGCTGAGCTACGTGCACCAGAAGCCCAGTGTGAGGAGAGATGTTTTCATCGTGCACAGGCCGTGCTTTGCCTTCGCTTACAAATGAAAATAAAACTTACAAGGAAAATTCTATGCAAGGAATATTGACAAAACAAATGCGAAACATTTCCTCTTGCTAACAAAGTCAGTAATGTCTGTTTATTTATTCTAAAAGTCTGGCTGTGAAGCAGTTCCTCCAGCACCAATTCCTCCCCACAGCTCTCAGCTGCTTTTCAGCACTCTTGGTCCAAAGTGTTTTCCTGATCACCTAAGGTGGGAATCATTCCCCAGAATAGGAGAGAATGTGTCAGGTTCTCAGGCCTGCAGCAGTGTTCAGGCTTTTTATCCCTAAAGAAGGAGCTGATCCAAGGATTTATGAAATCCCAGAATACTTTATATATGGCCTTTTTTTTGGGCTGGCCCCCCTTTGAATAACATCTTCTAGAGCAGGACAGGAATTGAAGCAGGGCTCTGGCACAACGAAAAGAAAATTCTTGCTGGGCATTGTCTCCTCAGGCCATCTGCTTCAATAACTCAAATACCCAAATTCAAATATCCAGGAGGGCCTGAAGATGAATTATGACATTGTGCCCCACTCTGAAGCAGTTGTAATTCCCCCACCAGGAGCTGGTTTGGGAGCAGCCTGGCTCATACCTTTGAAACAGGCAGGGAGGGTGAAGTTGCCATCCACACATGCTGCATCTACAGTGTAGGCACAGGATTTTTCCTTGTTCTTGCAGAAGAAGGATACAGTTTCTCCATGCAGAATGCCATCCTTCAGGTCGTTCTGAACTCTCTTCTTCTCACCATTGTACAATACTACAGCTTTCTTAACTGGTATTTTACATGGTGCTGTAAAAAAATCCAGTTATAAGGAACACATTTTAAACGGGGGTAGAGCAGATCCCATCAGAACTCTGTATATGTGATGTTTGAGAATGAAAAATGTGTCCCACATATAGATAGAACTTCTGTATTAAAATGCTGAAGAAATTCAGACCCTGAAGTTCAGGGTCAAAAGTTTTCAGTGCAAATCCAGCCTCAATATAATTTGTAACGATATGAAATCGGAAGAGGAAAGGAAGTACTCAGAGAGAATAAAGTTACATGGCTGATTATTGAAGTCAATCCAGATACATCATGTCCTACAACATTCAATGCTGGGAGTGGGCTTAGATTATCAGGGCCTCACAATTCCTTTTTCGCCTTCCTTTTGAGCACAGCTCTTGCACAAAGGGATGACAAGTGAGCAGTCAGAGCGGGAAGAACTCGGTTTGACCCTGGTTTCCGAAGCTGGGCTGTGCTCACCTCTGCAGGCTGGCTTTGTGGACCAGCTGCCAGTGTTTTCGCAGCGGGAATGCTTGGATCCCTCCATGACGTAGCCGGGCTGGCAGCCGAAGCTGACGCTCTCGTTGTAGTGGTACGTTCTGCGCACCGCGAACTCTACGAACCCGTTTTCTATTCCTACGGGAGTGGGGCAGGTGACAACTGCGGGACAAAACCAAACCAAAGCTTTATAGTGTCATGGGTTGAAAAGACACATGTAATGCCTGAAAAATGTATAAAAACTTTCATGGTGCTTCATTGCAGCCTCTTTCACACAAAAACACAGCCGAGGGAAAGACACTTTAAAACCCACAACAAATAAATAAACATTACTTGCTTTAAATAAGCATCTGTTGCAATCTGTGGTTATAACATGACTTAAAGGTGGTGTAATTAAACCAAAAGCAGGGAAGATTTTAGGGCTGAGGGTAAGGTTGACTGTTTCCTAGGTGAATCTGAGCACTTAGAATCAAATGTTGATTTGATTCTCCTGCACACTGGAGGCCAAGCTCAGGTTCCCCACTGCGCACCACATTTAGCAGGGTTTGTTTATATAACCTTTACACCTGCAGCAAATATTTTGTTAATCCCACGTTGTGTGCCGTGGGTTAGCAATCCCCTTGATCCACGAGCCCAAATGATTGCAGAATTCAACTGCAGAAAAATCGTGCTGTATGTTTGCAATAGCAGTTGTAAAAAACAATGGAATATTAAGGTTGCTCATTTAGCTTTGTATGTATAATTTCAGGAATATTTTTGGTGTGGGTAATGGTGAGTTACTCACCCTTGCACACTGGAATGCTGCTCCAGTTCCCATTGGCCATGCAGGTGGCTGTCTCGTTCCCAATCAGGGCGAGAGGAGGGACACACTCAAACAGGATGGTGTCCAGGAAATGCGAGACATTGCCAGGATTTAAGCGCCGGTAAGAGAGGACCCCGAATTCCGGAAGCGAGGGGGGTGCACAAGTCACAGCTACAAAGGCACAGCATCCAGAAAATTAAAGATCAAATTAGTGTACATTCAGAGGAGCAACATTCTTATGGCTAAGTGAACCCACACCACCCTTCACGGAATCGTAGCTGGCAAAACAAATAGTTCAAATTAAAAGTGTCAGGGGCCTCAGAGTAGGGAAATCATGATTTTTGCTACGTTTTTCAGACAATATTATTGCTTTTTAGTCAAGTGGCTTTGCAGGATAGGTTATAGCAAAACCCTGCATAAGTACAAAGGCATGACAATATCCTCTTTTTATACACAGAGAGGAGGAATTTGAGTGGATAAGCATCTTACCTCCAGCTGTAAATAGCATCCCTGATCCCGACCTTTTGTACAGACCTTTAAACTCTTATTTCTCTAAAACCCACACATACAAAACCAAATATGCAGCATTCTGCTTGATTTTTCCTAACCAGCTTTTGCACAGCACTAGAGGAGACTTCTGAATAAGAGCACATAAAATTTGAGCAATGGAAAGAAATAAGGAATAGAAATAGGAATAGAGTTGTTCTTTATGATTGAAACACGTACGTTTGCACTGTGGAAAAATTCCAGTCCACTTTCCATCTGCCATGCACTGGCTCGTTCTTGACCCAACGAGGTTGTAGCTGGAAACAAACAGACCTGGTTATCAGAACAGGGAGCTCAATCAAAGATCTGTCATTTCTCATGAACAGAATTAAGAGTCCAGCTCTGGAATCCTTCTCCAGTTTAGCAAATCCTGACGTCAAAGGAGGTTTAGAATCAGAACTAAAAATTTGTTAATATTCAAATATTGCAAAGGCCCAGGCAGAAGGTTTGATGCAACAAGATGTTTTGTTGTTTCAACTTTATATTCTGTTTTACGTATTAATTTCTACAACTGATTAATACTAATACTGTGGAGGTATATAAATAGCAGACATTGATCTGTGATTGAAAAGGCAAATGCTCTGGTTTCTTGGGAGGAGTTCCCAGTTAATTATGGGAATTAGGATCAAATATTGGAAAGAACTCAGCACTCTTAAGAACTGAAGTCACTGAGGTGCATTATTATCTTTTAATCCCAGGCATTTCAATTTCCACGTGCACACTACATACCTCTGTCCCATCCTCTGTACTCACACTATTAGCATTTACTCTGAGCTCTAAAGAAATAGTCATCATGTGTCTGGCATTTCAATATCACACAGCTGAAAACCAGTAAATTATAATTAGCAAAATCAAATCATTGCTGCATTTGGTGTCAGAGTGGAATTTATTTCTTCCTTATCTTGCTCCTCTTTTGCAGAAGGAGGCTCTTGAAGCTGTTGACACTTTGCAGTGAGCTCTAGGCTGTGTCTCACCTGTGACCTTCCAGGTAAGCGCTGTTCAGTCATTAATTACCCAAGTACAATTAAATACCTGCTACTATCAAATACTTCTCTGCATTTATCATAACTATTTTATCAAATGCATCTTCATTTCTAAGGCTAACGAGTAGCCCTGAGTAAAAGTGCATTTACTGCAGGTAAGTTAGGATTAACCTAATGTTTTCATTTCCTGAGCTTGGAAAGACATAGAAACACAATTTCCAGTCTCCAGAGTCCAGCAGCATAACTTTGATGGAGATTATCTACTCTCTGCTGTAGGATTTCATCTCATGATGTAATAAGAGGATTTGAAAAGCAGGGGAAAGCAGTCCAGAATAAATCTTTGCATAAAATCTCTGCTATTTTGGTGGTTTCCATATTTGTAAGACTTTTCTTTGGAGTAGCAAAGCTTCATAATGTTATAGCCAAGACTGAACAGAGGTGGATCACCAGACTGGCTTTTTTTAAAATGAATTCTGAAATGTGGATGAGTTTTTCTGTGCAGTTTTCAATGTTCTCTGTCTTGCAGTATGGCAGTGGGTGAGACAACAATGGGACTTAGGTTGTTTATTTAGCAGCATGAGGAAGGGAACACTCACCCTGGATCACATGAAAAATTTACACTACTCTGGTACCGGAACTCTTCAAAATCCATTTTCCCATTCTGCAGGGGTGGAAGAGGGGGACAATTCTTTGCTGTTAATTAAATATAAAAAGAAGGATCACATTATTTCATGAGGCATGACACAATGATTTCATTATAATGGGAAGGAGTAGATCATAAAGGTTCATCCTGGTGTCTTTCATGTTTCCCCACTCCCATGTACATATTCCACAAGTCTGGCTGTTCCATGTGTCTATCAAAATAGAAGTTCTTGTGATTTAATATTTTTAACACTGGATTGCCTGAGGGGTGTAAGTTCTCTGCAATGGAATGGTGAAGGGATCAGTAAATGCAGGGGTCATCAAGCAGCAGGTGTTGGTAGAGAACGGGCACTGCTGGGCTGGGGCAGGTGAAGG
Source organism: Notiomystis cincta (assembly GCA_013398075.1). Lineage (NCBI taxonomy): Eukaryota > Metazoa > Chordata > Aves > Passeriformes > Notiomystidae > Notiomystis > Notiomystis cincta. The sequence continues at coordinate 120,933 of VZRX01004872.1, forward strand.
CTCACTGTGTCCAGCTCCCATCTCCATCCCCATCCAGGAGCAGAGGCTCAGGGGCTTGTGTGGGACACAGGGAAAATCCTTCCCCTGTCACCACCCCTGTTCCCCAAACCCTGCTGCCCTCCAACAGGTGAGGGAGGGACCTCTGCAGAGGGAGCTGTTTCAATCCACCCGATGCCTGGGCAGACTGGAAGGTTCCCTGTCCAGATGCAGGGGCAGAGGGGCTGTGGGTACTCACGGACGCAGAGCAGGGTGTTGAAGGCCCATTTGCCATTCGGGAGGCAGGTGTACTTCCTCTGCCCATTGTTGGGCACGAACCCGGGCCGGCAGCTGTACTCCACTTCCTCCCCCACTTCATACACCTTTTTGTCTACATTAATTGTGGCAAACAGCACTTCTGGGGGCCTGGGACAGACTGGAGGAGAGGAATTTACAAGAAGGTGGGTAGAAAATTGGAGTTGTTTTCATTTCTCAGCTTGAAGCAGAGGATTCCCTATTATTATGAGTTATAGCATCTCCCTGCCCTGAGCTGTCCTTTTGTCTTACTGAGGCAGCTGATGGCTGCCATAAGTAATAGCCAGAAAAAAATGTGTTCTTCTCCCCAGCAGTTCTATCAACGGCCCCAGTTAGATTTTGTGTCACTTATTAAACTAAAATTTACTTTTCCTTCAAACTAGATTTATGAAGGTAGTGCACAAAGTGAGTCAATGGCAGTAAATTACCTTGGACAAAACGGGGAGAGAGGGACTTAGAAGCAAACGAATTTCATTTTTAATCCCAATCAGTTTGGTGGGGGGCAGCCTGAAATCAGGTATTTTTTCTTGTAATTAAATTCCCTTTCCCCCCCTCCTCTGGTTTCTGCAGTTTTCCTGTTCACTGGGGTAGAGCCGCTGTTACAGGAGGCAGCTCCTGATCCCCGAAGAGCCGTAGGGCGCTGCCAGCACGAACAGCTCACGGCCGGAGGAGCAGCGAGGCGCGAACGCAGGGAGCAGCCTGGCTCCTGCCGAGGACACGGAGAGAGGCTCCTGCTGGCATCGAGGGAGGGCACAGAGGCACACGGAGCTCAGATGGAGAAATAAATGGCAAGCACGGCGAGAGGGGACATGAGACAGTGCCCTTGGCGGGGGGGAAAGGAGCAGGAAAGCGAGGCAGGAGGGGAGAGCCGGTGAGCAGGGAGCTGGGCAGAGTTGGAGCAGGTTAATTCCTGGCACACGCAGCTCCCCCCTGGCGTGCAGGCAGCCCGGGTCCTGCAACATCTGCCACCCTTTCTTCTGTTTCCTTCATTCTCTGCTTTTGTACACAGCCACTCACCTCACCAGAGGAAGGGACAGAGGAAAGAATGGAAAGGGAAAAGAGAGGAAAAGCTTTCGGAGAAAACCCCTGTTCAGAACATTTGACCGGGATTATAAGAGGCTTTAAAATCCCGTTGTTTTCTCCAGTTTCCCCCGTTCCCACTTCAGGACGGGGGTGCCCCCGGGCAGAGGACGCCACTCACCTTTGGACGCGAGAGCGCAGTGGCTCAGAGCCACGAGGCTCCCGAGCAGTGCCAGGGGGTGCATCCCTGCCAGTCCCCGACGTCCCGAGTGCCCCCCGGGCCAGGGCTCTTCCCTTAAAAACGAGGGCACCCACAAAAGGATGGTTACATATTAACTCTTTGTGTTTATTCCCATCCCAGTAAACACAAGATAAAAGCTTCCTTGTGTCGCTGCTAATAAAGGCTGAAACAACCATCACATGTCGCGTTTGGGGCATAATGCAGGAATTCAGATGGCAATTTCTGCTCCAAACAGGCTCCTCTCTGGGTGTTTCTGCAGAGCATCTCCTGTTGGGACCGCTGGTGTTGGGGAAAACAGTATTCTCAGCATCTGTAGAGGATGAGGATATTTGGAATGCAAAATTGGGTTGAATAATAGAACTGTCACTCCGAGGCTCGTGTTTACCACTGGAGTGTGGACATCTCTATGGACCAAAGACTCCTGATAGTTACAGCAAAATAATTTTAAGGCAAACTGATCCGTTTTGGAGTGACATTGGTACTGCAATGTGCCTCCAGTGATGTACCAGCCTCATGCCACTTTACACGGATGATGATCTGGCCTGAAACTTGGGGCTGCAGGGCCCTGTTTGATCTGATTCCTGTTGTCTTCCAATTACCAGATAACCCAAAGCAGCAGAGACAGTGCTCAGTGCCAGCACTGCAGGAAGGCTGAAATGATGAATCCTGGGCTTATTTGTGACAAGGGGATCATAAATCAGATTTTTGGGTGGCAAAAAGCCTTGTTTTAGCACTGCAAGTTGGGTCATCAAGTCAGAACCCGACAGGTATCAGCTGAGGTTCTGCTCACTGCAGTTCTCCTAATTTAGCAGACTTTAACTGCAGGAGCATCTGAAGTGCAACCAAAATAACATTTGTGTAATGATTGTTCCACAGTTTGGTGTTTCTAATCTAAGTATCCTCCTCCCCTGCTGACTCACAGCCTGTGAGGGGGAGTGAGGGACATTTGAAGCTTTGAGAGAAGCTGGGTTATGTCAAGCTCTTACTGCTGGGATCTCCAAGAGTTTGTTTATTTTTGTTTTATGAAATTTCTCTGTTTGTACTTGAAACACAAATTTTAGCCACAACATTAAACAATTGGGAACATGCTATTCTTCTCAGAAATGTCCTGCTCAGGGTATTTACCAAATACGCAGTGCTGAAGGGCAAAGTACCACTGCTAAACCAACAGAAAAAGATTGACTTCATTTTCTGTATTTACATCTGATTATATTTCCATTTGTCACAGCCTGCTTTTTCCTTCTCTCTTTCACAAGTAGCTGTTCCCTTCAAGGCATACTGCTTTAATGAACATTATTGCCTGTGGCTTAAATCCTTCCTTAGATCAGCCTGATATTCGGATTTAGGTCCTTCCCTGTGTTTAAAACGCCGGGAGTGGATGGGAACAATTCGGGGCATTTCGGCGTTGCTCACGCGCAGTTCCTCGCATGCGCAGCAGGGGGCGCAACGCGCTCTGCCTTGGACAGGAAATTCCAGTTTCCTGTACTAAAAAATAGGGGAAAAGGAATTAAAACACCTGCACATTCCTTTTTTTCATAGATTTTCTGTGTGAGACTTAGATCTGCGTGTGAAAGGGACAGGGAGATGAATATTTATGTATATAAGTGCATGGTAACTGCCAATGTTGCGATTCTTCTGGAAAACTTATTTCTCTGCAATAAGAAACATCCGAAAGTATGTTACAAATAACTGTGTGTGTTCCAGAAACTGGAGAAGGACTCTGAGTTCATCACGAGACTGGAGCCCCTCTGCTCTGGAGCCAGGCTGGGAGAGCTGGGGGTGCTCACCTGGAGAGGAGAAGGATCCAGGGAGAGCTCAGAGCCCCTTCCAGTGCCTAAAGGGGCTCCAGGAGAGCTGGAGAGGGAGTGGGGACAAGGGCTGGGGAGGCCCATAAGCTGAAGAAGGGCAGGGATGGATGGGATATTGGGAAGGAATTCCTCCCTGGAAGCTGTGGCTGCCCCTGGATCCCTGGGAATGTCCAAGGCCAGGCTGGACAGGGCTTGGAGCAGCCTGGGATCATGGAAGGTGTCCCTGCCCATGGCAGGAGATGATTTTAAAGTCCCTTTCAGCACAAATAATTCTGTGATTCTGTCATTCTGTGATTCTATGAAAATATGACCATTATTGTATGGATTCACCTTGGCACAGCATGAGTAAACCGACCTAGTTCTTGCTGTGATTGTGATTGTGTGCAATTATATACATCAGCTGATTTTCCATCAAATCCAGCCCACTCCTTTCACATGGGAGCTATTTAATATTACAGCTCCTGCAAACCAAAGAATGAGGCAGGATTTTGTTCCATCAGAGACCACATAAACACAGAGCAGGGTGGTCTGGGGTGGTCTCTAGCCCAGAAACTGCCATATCCTAAGGAAAGGAATGGCAGCTGCAAGCAGAGAAAGCAGTACAGCAACACTCTGAGAGGGTATCAGCCAGCCTGATGTGAGCCAGATCAGTATCCCAGCAGTCTAATTGTTACCTGGGGTTGTGCAAACACAGCCTAAAGGGAGAACATGCAGGAGGATGTGAACAAACTGCCTTTGCAGAAGTGGTGCTGCCCAGGCTGAAATGTGAAGGGCAGCAAAGCAGAGATCAAGAGTGAATGTTTGTAAAGGCAGCAATTAAATGATGGAGATGGCATTGCTGGCTGATCAGAGGGATTTCTGCAAGGAACACGAGGGAGGAAGAGGAAAAGCCAGCAAAGGCCTTATAAGTGAAGGTAAAAATGAAAAATAAGGAGGAAAAAATAGAGAAAAATAAAACTGATGATGAAAAGCAATCTGGGCAGCAGCATTATTCATTGACACCATGATCAACTGGAGCTGTCAGGGCAGTAGGAAAAGACATTATAATAGTCAGGACACAGGATAATAAGATAAGCAAAGGCTTTCAGACAGGAATTGGTCTCTCCTGGAGTTATTATGCAGGAAGTTTTCAAGAAGCAGGCAGACCAAAGGTCAGTGAGGTGAGAGTTCCCAGCTAATGAGCCAGACCTGCTGTCCCCCCTCTAACCTGTTGTTCTGCTCCTCTGGTTGCTGCTGTCCTTTTCCTGGTGCATGTGTCACTCTGTCCTGCCAGACTCACTGGGGTCTGTCCTGCCGGGCAGTGAGGGCTGGGTGTGCACTGCCCTCCGTTCTCACCATTTTATGGCTTTCCTTCAACCACAAAATGCACCACACAGCCAGGCCAAGATGCAGGAGTTTCTCAAATCAACAGGAATGTGCTGGCTGGGGACACTGAGGAAGAGTATTAAGGAGAGGCCTGAATGCTCCATCCCTGTGTGCCAGCCCCTGCTTGCTGCAGATTTGGATTCTGTCTGGCAGGAAAGCTGCCTTACGGGCTGCCATGGTGCCAGCAATTTCATCCTTCTCCCATAAGGATTAGATCCTCAGATTCCAGCTTTTCCCCCACTGTTTCTTTTGCTCCGCCTGTTGATCACTGGGTTGTCATGTTCAGCCAGCCAGAAGCCAGGATCCACTTGTAGTATATTATTTTCCACTGAAATATTATATATATATATATATATACACATCTATAAATTTATTTATATTTTTATATTGCCTGGTCTAGTGGAAGATGTCCCTGCCCATGGCAAAGGGTTGGAACAAGATGAACTTTAAGGTCCCTTCCAACCCAAACCATTCTGTGATTCTATGGTTCTATGAAAATGTGACTATTATGGTATGGATTCACCATTCAATGATTCTCTGATGTTGAAGGTAAACATGCAGTAACAGATACTGACCTGACAGAATGTCTTGGTCACAGAAAAAGTAAACAGTGACTATATAATTCCTGAAAATATTATTTTCACTCAGTAGCAAACTTTAGGAGGAAATTGCTTTCCTAATTACCGCTGATGTTTCTGAATTTTTTTCTGAAGTTAGCAAAATTATTATGATTTTAGTCCTGGACCTTAAATCACTTTAAGCACCCACTGTGGATGTTAAGATCCCCATTCCTGTGTGAATCTGAGATGTCAGAGGGCTGGCACTAACAAGTTTTCCAGGTGACAGCAGGCCTGTATTCTCCTGCAGAGACATGAAGGTGTTCCAGTTTTCACATACATTAAACTCACAGTGTACAAAAGCAGAGAGCATTTTACAGCTCCTTCCTCCTCTCCGCCTTCTCATTTCCTGCACAGAAAACCCAGAGAATCTCTCTCACAGTTCTGCTGTGACCCAAATATTGTGAAACAGTCTGTTCCTCTGATAAATTTATCTAAATGCTGTCTAAAAAAATCCTGTGTTAAATTTCTTCCTCAGGAATGTCTAATTATGAAGCCTCGGGGGCACATTATTCTCTGTGAGGGTTTGAATCTGGAGGGAACAGATCTGCAAGGGACAACTTTTGAGATGTCAGTGCAGAAGCACAGCATGGAGGCACAGACTTTCTCTCCTTTTTTTGGCTGGTCCCAGCTCTTTGCCCTTCCCTCCGTGCATTCCAGGGAGAAGCCATCAGAGAGAAAGCCTCAGTCAGGATGCTCTCCACTCTCAAGCCAAACTGCTTCTCTGCTCCCAGCAAGCTTGCACCAAAGCTTTCAAGATTCTCTTCAGCGCTATTCTTCCACTTTCTATTACGCCAAATGCCAGAGATTTCCGTGACAGCAGCATCTGACCTGTATCTTTATTATATTTCTGTGTGTGTGTGCATTGCCTGCGGTTGTCACCTCGTGTTGGAGCCGCAGAGAGGTCGGGCGTGCCCAGGACGTGCCGCAGGCTGTGCGAGGAGCATCCCTGCTGCAGGATCGCGCTCCCGCCGAGCACACGAGGCTGCCCCTGCGGGTTTCGCCCCGGCACCGGAGCCTCAGCCCGCCCTGACCCCGCGGAGGATCCCCCGTCCCCAGCGCTGCCAGCTCCCACCAGATTGATTTGCTGCCGCTCCGTGCTGTTCCCAAGGGATGGCTGAGAGGATCAGCACGGAGAAGCTGTCGGGGATTTCACCCACGTTAAAACCTCCCTGCAAAGGGCGCCGGTCTGCGATGCACGCCCTGCCGGACACTCCCAAAAATCCACAGAGAGATCCTGGGATCAGCTGTCAGCTGGGAAATTCTCCCGGGCACAGGTCCGGAGCCTTCCAGGGGATTAAATCCACCTTCTTTGCCACTCACTTCCTGCACAGTGCAATCAAAAAGTGGATACTGATCTCCCTAACCCCAAACCTTCCCACGCCAGCCCAAGTCTTGTCACTGGTTTCATTTGAGGCGTTTTAAAATGGGATTTTATCAGTGTTTTAATATGTGATTTGAATCAGTTTATATACAATTAAAAAAATTACAAGATTAGGATTTTTTTCACCCAGATCTTTGTTAATCTACACAAGTAGTTGGCTGAGGGTTTTTTCTTATCTATTTTTATACTATATAATATATAGTATAAAATTTAACATATATGTTATATAATATAACATACAAAATATAT
>VZRX01004874.1:0-17285 GCA_013398075.1 Notiomystis cincta
ACACAGCAGAGACCTGAGGGAACAACAACCCTACACAATTTCTTGATATAGAAATTGGGTTCAGGATGTAACAGCTTTCTTAGACACCCAAAGAGTGGTTTTCCTATTCTAGGGAATTAGTATCAACTGAAGCATGTGTGTGTGTACTCAACAGATCACATGAAACAGAAAAGGACTCTTTCATGGATTATTAATTATGTGTTTGTTGTCTAAAGATGGGCAACTAATCCTTACAGGCAGGAGGCCTATGCCAGAAGTATGACAAGCAGAACATGACTGTGAATCAAAGGACATAAAAGATGTTCTCTACATCAGATATCAATGACATTTTCAGGTATCTTAAAAACCTTGCTTAAAGAGACAACTACTCATTATGCTAAGTCAGAGCATTATACAGCAGTGGGTAGTTAGTCAGTGAAGTGAGAAATAGCCCAGAAACATGAAATATCTGTACAAAACCAGTGACTTTGTGTCTGAGTGTGACTAGAGGAACCACACTTGTGTACATGTGACAGACACATCAATTCAGGATTTTGGGGGAAGTGACTGACCACTTTCTTTCCTGCTCACTGATAATTCAGTCAAAACATTTCTCTCACTCTTTTCCTGTATGTTTGTTTGCTTGTTTTTTGTTTGTTTTAATTAGAAGATTAATATAGTTTTACCACTGAAAATGTTAACTTTCTGCAGTAGTTCTAACACTATACAGACAAAAATATTTCAGGCGAAAAATTTTATAATTACATATGAGAGAATTACTTTTGTAACACCAGCTTCCAACAGAAATGTTGAATTCCCATGAAAATTTAAAGTAATTACTGGAGAATGAAACACATTCTTGTAACATGAGCTACAGCAATGCATAGTTTATGTCATATAATAGGGGATATATTTGTACAGCATAAGAACATCATCAGAATCAAGTGTTTCATCAAAAATGTAGCTGGCAAGGTTCCAAATTGCTTTCAAACTGATGATCATTTATGTCGTATCAGTCACATTCAGTTTGTAATATGCTCATTCACTGCAGTGCATGTTGCACAATTCTAAACGTTCCTCATTCCAATGTATTGTATAATGAGTTTTCATTTTTTAATACTTCCTTACTCCTGCTGGATGAGGTACTACTAAATAATTTCTGCATATATGCTTCTAACTTTAAAGAAAATTTTTTGTGTATTTGATATGAACACTCCAGCAAAGGGATTTTGCTGGCAGAAAATCAAACTCTGGGCACAGAGTCTGTGGACAGATGTGTGCTATCAGTGCACACAGAGCAGAACTGCTGGGGAAGCAAGTAGTACTCATGTGCACTCCAGTCCTACACAACAGTCCACATCATCAGCCCAAAATGGACTTGAAGGGCAGATGGACATGCCATATATAAAGACCAGAATAATATATTTTTTAGCCCAACTACAATCTTTTTACCAGAGTTTTCCTCCCTTTCTTCAGCTGTGGCATGCATACCTGGGTCTTCACACTTGTTCAAGCTCCAGAAGATTCACACTTTCTTGCTATCCAAAGAATGACTTCTATTTTCCTTTAGCTTTTGAAGTATATTTTGACATAAGAATAGTTGTCTTCCAAATGCTTCATAAAAATACATAATTGTTCATGAAAGTGAGTGACTTCTGACTCTCAGATCCAGGGCAACATTTGGAATGCATATCATGGCATGAGGCCTCAGTTTTCTTTCCTTACTTATGTGAACTCTTCCCTGCAGCTCTCCCTCACAGTCCCTAGCTCTACAAATTTTACAACATTGGTAGACCCTACAACTGTACATATGTCACTTTCACCCAACAGATGAATGTGCATTGACTGTAGCATCCCGATTCTTTATATTTTAAATACTTATAATTTTATTTTTGCAACTATTTTCTTTTTTTTTTTCTCTCCTTAACCAGAACTAATGGAGGAAAAAAAACCCCAATACTGACCTTTTTTTTTTAATCTTAGGAAAAATAATTTAAAAATTAAATAGGAGAATTGAATAAGAGCTTGTCTTTTTCCTCCTTCCTTGCAGCCCTTTTTATCTTCACACCACAATTTTCCTTGATTCAGACTATTGTCAGCTGATATCCTGGTAGCAACAAGGGTTGTGAAGAGGTGCAACCAATGGCAAAGAGAACTGTGCTGTCGCCTTTGTAACCCAGAGGCAGCCTTATTTGAGAATCGAGAGAGTTGCTTTCGTTTAATTTATGAAAGGAAACAGGAGAAAGAATAAATGATACAAATAAAAATGCCACATTGCTACTATGTACATAGCTATATCATAAAGAAAAGCTCCTCTGGCAATGAACTTTCCAGGGTTACTTCACACCAGTAAAAGCAGGAAGATAACCTTAGACAGCAAATTAATTTATTTTCATTAAATTCAACCCTTCCTCATGTCCTATGTAAAAAATAAATGTTACATATTAGCTGCAGTACTTGCAGTAGGAGGAGTGCTTCCAGTAAGAATTAGTACCAGAAATTTTGCAAGCACATGCTCCCATCTTCTAGGTTTTTATTCCACAGCACATGGAATGTGTGGTTGCTTTATCAGGTGAGGAGCAGAACCAATCTCTCACAGCAAGGATCTGTGTGATACCCACCGAGTAGGCAGCCCCAGCACAGCTCTTGTGAAAAGGAACGCAGAAAGAAGAACACCCAGGAGGTGCAAGACCAAAGCAACAGAAGAAGAAGTGAGCTTAATTCCACAAAAATAAACCTCAGGATGTTGGTACACTCTAGGATTTTCTGCACTTGGTGAAAAACTGGCAGAGGGCCTGAGGAAGCCGTTTGAGGAATAATGACAGATCTGTGTTAGAAGCAGGACATAAGCCAGAACAGCTTTGTGGGAGCACACAATGCATATTGTGCAAGTGTGTAAGGGCAGATGAGGCTTTGTGGGTCTATTAAACACAACAAAGTAGTCCACACCAGAGGGTACAGAGATTAGAACCCAGATGTCTCACTGATGAGAGCCTTTGTTTCAATGGAAGGAAAGAGAAGTATGAAAACACTTTATATTTGAAAGAGTTGAATACACAACATCATAGATACTCAGCTATCAAAATTGTTTATTTCGATGAGCAGAACAGAGGAGGGAAACATAAAAGAAATTGAGCTAATTGTAAAGAGCTGAATTAAAGAAATCCACAATCTAAAAAAAGTTGTAATAGCCTAACATAAGAAGAGACACTGTTCAAAACTGGTTTTATCTCACTCTCTTATTCACTGAGATATTTTACACTCAGTTCAGTTATTTTATTTTCTTTTACTATTCCTTTGGGAGCAATAAAAGCATATTCCTGGCAACTGAGTTCTTTGCAGGATAAACAGATGAGCAAACCTATTTCCCTATGCAGTCCTAACCACTCTTTGTATGGTCTTTTTGAGATATTGCTAATGAGAGACTCTATTTACAACAGAGAAGTCTCAACTGATGAGAAAATAAAGACACTCTTAGTGTTACCAGTCTTTATGCTGAGATCTCTCAGCCTTGCATACACTATCAAAACTTCTATAACCATCACTCTATTTTAATTAACATACTGACTATTTAAGTTTAACATATCCATGAAAGAGAAGAGTTGTGATACACAGCAAAGTAGAATTTCCTCTACATGGCATCAGAGTAGGTCTAGCAAAGTCAGACCATTTGTGAAGTCTTTGTAACAAATGTAAAATCATCCTAAACTAACATATCATTCTTGAACTTACCTCAAGATGTGTGTAAAGAACATACCCAACAGTTTTCACTTAGAGCCTCTGCAAATTCAGAAGTGGTGAGTCATTTTCAGCAGTGACCACGCTCTGATTGCGTGCAAAGAATACAACAACATAAAAGATGACTACATTAATCTGTAACATAGAAGGCAATGGAAAAAAACCAGAAGACTGCTGACCAAACAGTGTTTTGAGAACAATTTTTGATATCAGATACAATAATGATAGGCAGGTTAACAATATATGACGAAAAGATAGTTAATGTCTTAGAAGCACCAATATTTTATTAAGCTATAGATTAGATAACAGCTTGTTCTCAACTTTGTTTGTCCCAGTATCACCACCTGCAGGCTGTGGCAGAGGGAGTATGAAGACCTTGTGAAGAGCTTGGTTACCCAAATGTTCTGTTGCTCCACTCCAAGCAATACTTTTCCTGGTTGGAGTTGAGTTTTTTGTTGTTGTGGGTTTTTTCGTTTGTTTGGTTGGGGTTTTTTGGTTTTTTTTTTTTTGGGTTTTTTTAATGATGATTGATTGATGCAAATACTACACAGCAGCATGGCTAGGACAGTGCTTTTGAAGGAGATTGAAGTCTTTTGCAGGGTTGTGGATTTTTTTGGTTTTGTTTTTTTTTTTTTTTTTAATACCTTTGAGTTTAGGAGACAGGATTACTTGGCAACACGTTCCAATTTCTATTCAGACTCAAGGCAATTTCATACCTGTAGAATGCTGAGAAGATAATGAAGATAAGAGAGAGTAAAAGTGGAAGTAGAACTAAAATAAGATCTCCTATTGAATATGTTGAATGGGAACCCTCTAGCTAGCACAAACCACTACCTAAATCCTAACTCCAACTGTTACCATCTTTCATAGGCACAATAGAAATTCACCTCATCCACAGACATGAAGACAGAACAACTACTCATTTTCTAAATAACGGGGGGAAACAGCCCAAACCCCTCATTTTCCTCCTCATCCTACAGACTACAGAGCTACAAATGTCCCTGTGTCATCCTGTCAATACTGATGTCAGTGTGTACACAAACACATCTGTCTTTTTTATTTATTCAGTCATCAAAATTCCAAGTCTGCAAGCTAGTCATAATTATGCCTTCCAAAGAGGCAGCCACCTGCCATTTACTCTACCTTTTTCAATTACATCTAATTGAAGACTTGAGCTCAAATAGAGGAAGGGAGACAAGAGTTCTTCAAATTGTCTAAACACCCTCTGTTGAATAGAAAAATAGAGGTTTCCTACCACAGCTCAAAAGAAGTCCTCCAACATGACTGGCATTATAAAGAACTGGAATATGAGATGCATTTCCTTCCTCTAAACACCCTACACCATGAGGATGTCTTTTATACAGGTTATGGCTCCCAGCAGGAAGAAAATCCCCTTACCCCCTACCCTTCTCTCCAACCTTCCATCACTGCTGAAGTTAAGCCATTAGAGAATTCTTTTGAGTATAAGAACTTGCCTACTTCCAGTAATTTTCTTCTCTTGAGAGCACCCAGATGATGGAGGACAGCATGTCAGAAATGAAAAAAAAATTTTCAAAAGATACCAAGTTTGTATGTGATATAGATGAGATGACTTATAGTATATTATCCTCTCTGAGTACATCTGTAAACCCCTTGGCAACAGTAACCTGATAGTCTCTGTGCTAGAGTAACCTTCTAGGAATTGAAGAAGCTGAAAAAAACCCCAACCAGCTGGCTCCACTTATATAAGGGATGTAATTAAGCCTAAAAGAGGGCATGATTTCAGTCTGTGATCTGCATGAAGAAGAGGTCCTTGAGAGCATTGTTGAAAAGATACTTCTGGTACTTGTGTGTGCATATATGTGTCTTGGGATTTTCCCTTCCCTCAGACAGGGATGCAGAAATTTCCATCAAGAGGGAGTAGAAGGGTTTCATTTGGAGAGAAGATGGGAAGAGTCAAAGAAAGAAAGCCTTCTATCATGTGATGAAAAAAGATGACCATGTTAGTTGGTCCCTCAGATTCATAGACAGGAAACCACAGCTAACATATTGTTACTAAATGAGACTACTTATGCTCAAACCCAAATGGCCAAGTGGAAAATCTCACACATTTATTAAGGGGGAACCAGTGGTAAGTTGTATAACAGGAAAAGCAGAGTAGTTAAAAATATAACAACCCATCATCAAATTAGTTACACATCCACAAAGATGCTCCAGTATAATGCTTTGTTCATTTATAAGCAAAGCTACAAAGCTATATGTAATCTGAAGAGAGGATATTACTGCATCAGAATTTCCTAGTCCCATTACTACCTTCCTAAGTGCAGAGTGAACCTATAGGGATGATACATTTAATTTTAAGATAATGGATAATGAGAGACATTTAGCCATGAGGACTCTGTACATAAAAAACTAAGCTAGATAAATCAAATATAAGTGCTATAAGGGAGTAGTCCTGGCTGTTAAAAAGCTTAAAGGAGTTAATGCTGTTGAGTAAAAGCAAGGAAGAACTCAGCTATTTTTCATTATTTGTATCATCTGCTGGAAAATGCAAAAAACTCTGCCAAGGAAAGAAGAATGGAAGATTCCCTTCTTCTGCCTTTCCACACACTGTTTTTGCTTTCTACAAAGAAATGTAGGCTGATGTAGTCATCATTAAACAGCTTCACAAAGTCAAGGTGATTCTTTCAGACCTTGCTGGACATTCCAGAATACCATTCCTCAATGGGCTTTGTGGAGTGTGCAATGTCATGGGCAGGAACCTTAGGCACGAACACACTGCACTAACACCACCAGCAACAAGCTAAATTGTGTGCACCTGCTCCTTGTATCTCCTGCCTTGTGGAGCAAGAAAGAAGGCATATTCTATGGGTTGTAAGTGTATGTTTTTAATTTTACTGTGTAGCCTCTTTTTGTAATATATAAAGAGGATGAGAAGAACTTGATTTGTCAGTATCACTTGAATAGCTCTCCTTATGTTCATCTCTAGTATTTCTTTTTGTAGCACTGCATATTTCTTTTCGTGCTTGTTTATTTCTCTTAACATCTCCATCTTTCATTAGTATTTCCAGCCAGTTCCTGAGCAGATGACACTGCCTCTCAGACAAGGAGATGGATATTCAACTAATTACTATCATATGTAGATACATATTGGCAGTGATGGGGGTTGCCAGATTTGATGATACAAAACAAGCACAGAATCATGCTAAATTTTTAGGATTACTTAAATGTTTAAAAGCAAGTGAAAGACCTGGTCTTGGTTTTTAAAAATTAAATAGAAACACAAATTCATTTGAGGGATCACTCTACTGGCCAAAAAATGCAAAATTGGTGGCATTAATGGAGTGACTTGAAAGATTCACTTGGCTTATTGGCTTCCCTGCCTATTCATTCATTCATGCCCCTGAATGAATGGGAAACTGAAGAATGATTTCACTAAATACATGTCATGGTTTGTGTACAGGTGTAAGGGGATATATGCATGCAGTAAGCCTGCACTCTTTCCTTTACCCTGGTAGCACCACCGTCCCTTTCTGTTGAAATTTATCAGCCTGACAGGAAGAATAAAGGCACTTACTTCACTTTTTTTCACTGAAATGAGCAAAAAACCTTGTTGTTTGACAGCACAGGTTAACCATGTCCACAATGATGACCAAACCCAGAGAGAAACTGAGAAATTGTACTCAAGTCTTTCTCTCTCCACCAAAGGTCTGAGCACTAATCCAGTTTAAGATGGGGGGGGCAGGGGCACTGGGAAGTAAAACTAAACCCAGACAAAATGTGCTTAGGCAGACAGCAAGTGATGCAGGTGAGTAAACCAAGACGACGTGGCACATCACTCTTGCACTGACTGAGAAATATGAGATTGTTCAGACAGGTCCAGGGCTCTGCAGGTGTATTTCTCTCACAATACTGAAAACAGATTTCAGACCTGTTATGCACAAATGTTATAAAGAGCTAATTCCTACCTTTGCAACAAGAAACACTGCAAGTAAATTATCTATTATGTTCATGTCCATTATTAGACCCTCTTTCATCCATGCATCACAAATGTAGAGCCCAACAACACACATCAAGCAGTAAGAAAAGGCAGCACTCTCTTTATACCTCTTGTATTAATATATTTAACACATTGCTACTTACTGCACCTTACCCTAAACTGACATTGACTGCTTCACTATTCCTTTTATTTCATAGTCACTGTTACTTCAATGTTTAAATAGTTTCTTTTTCACATGCTTCAAACAGTTTGGATAATTAACATTTGTGGTTTGCCTCCTATATGACTTGGCTTTTTCATTGCTTATTTTCAAGAGGGGAACCCTGTTCATTCTCTTTATACATGTGATCTATAGTTCAAATTTTTTTATTCAACATAGCACAATTAACAGAGCTTTTGTAAAAGCCTCAACAGCCTTGCAGATTCACAGTCTGTGGGGGAGACTGCATTTAATACAGTGCAAACAGAATAAATAAAAGGTAGGCAGGGTAAACTGAACTTTAGCCTCCAAAGCATGTTTTTACTCTTAGAATGGGACAATCCCCTTTGATGCATGTGAAACAGGGAAAGGAAATCGTGGTATATTCCTTGGTGCTGAATGAGGCTGTTCGAGAGCCCAGTGGGGAGTCCTGCTGAGGGCTGCCCTCAGAGGGACACTGAATGTCTTGGACAAGAGAGCCTGGGTTCACAGGCAGCCTGAACTGTCACTTCCCATCAAAAAACAACATGGAGCTGTTGAAACATCTAAAGAAGACGTGGCAGGACAAGCACAAGCTCCATGCGAGGCAGAGAACTGCTGTGATGACGCCAAGCTGCCTGGCCACCAAGCTCTGACAAGCAAACACCTGTCATATGGAGGTAGTTTAAGAAGTTACCTCATGTTGTTACATCCAAATGTACAGTGCTGCTTAGGAATATTAATGAGTTGGCTCTGTGCAGCATTGCACTGCGTTGACATAACCTAAGTTTTTCTCTTGCTAGATGTGCTGTCTCTTCCCTCTTTAGCCTGTTTCATGTTGCTTCAGATTTAATTTGTTTCCTGAGTATTTGTTTAAGGAGCTGAATGAAGTGGGGTGGCACAAACTTTCCCAAGGCAGTATTGACGTTCCAAGTGTGGTGAAATGGTGTAATATGCAAGAGAACAGACTGCAGATATTCACTACAGCAAAAGGCAGGTTTGTTTTTTCTAGAAATGTTTCATTTGTTCTAGCAGGTGTGTCTGATACCTTTTGCATAATGATAAACCCACACACATTCTTCATGCAAATAGTGACCCAAGAGTTGCTCTGAGTTGCTTCAAGTAGTGAGTGCGTGCAAGAACCTGCACTTACATACTCACTGTATATTTACTGAGTGTTCATACAGTGCAAGGTAAACAGAGCCCATTGTCCCAGGGCAGGGACATGCAGGGCTGCTGGAACAGAGGTGCCATACCACAGCCAACACAGTCAGGAACAGCTGAAATTATCAGAAAAGCTCTTCAGAAACACTGGGAGAGTCATACCTCTTATATTTCTTCTCCTTTCTGCATCCAGAAAATATTTTTCTCTTATGTGTGTTATTTGAAATGCCTCCTATATCAACTGTTCCTGTTCCACAGAGGTTTGGGGAGCAAGGTGTGGGAGAAAATGTGGAGCCTCACCAATCTGGACCTTACAGGCTGTGACCACTGAGCACTTGGGTACCTCCATGTGCTGCCGTGGAAACTCAGCCTTGGTCAGCAGAGAGTTTCTCTCACCCTATCTCACATCTGCCAGCGTTCTCTCTCCCTAAATACTCCAGGTGCTGTGCCTCAAAGGTCAGCAGAGCACTTCTTATACCAGCTCTCACCATTAATCAGGTCAGATTATTACTAAGAGCTTCTTCTTTTCTTATTAGTGATTTCACAATTGAACTCAATCCTGATAGGTTGATGGACATTTTCTTAAGAGGAAAAATAAATAAGAATGCTTGTCCAAATGGTTATTCTGGCAAACATGTCTGTGAGCTAGCTTGTTGACAATTCTTTAATCCACTGGACTTGAAGGAAAGTGTAAAGGAAATAAATAAAAAAAAGATTTATTTCAGTTTGTGGCAATGTCGTAATGCACTTACGTCTGCTTTTTCAACACAGAATTACCACTCTAGATGTAACTCTGATACACTAAAGTATTAAAGTATCTGATTTTTCTTCCTCAAGCCAGGAGGTGAAATCAGCACCCATGTTTGATGCAGAACCTTCACAACATCATGGCACCTGTCTGAGCTTAGAGATTGTGAATTACAACAGATGAGAGGCAGACATTTGCTTGCATCTCTGTTTTACCTGCTCTTTGGTGTCTACAAACTCTGTTTGACAGTAAATAGTTTAGCTTCACCCATTTGATCTTGCACTGAAATGAACTAAAGTGCTGACATCACGCACCTCTGAGTGTTAACTGGAGCTGCAACCACACAAGGACCAAGATCCTGATACACTCTCATGGCCCACCTCAGTGTTTTTAATGCTTTCAGGACAGTCAAACATACAGCTTAAAACAATGCAAGTCATCTACAGGGCAGTTTAAGTTTCCAGGTTTGACTTTGTACAGGAAGATGCAGGGAGTGCCCAGTCAGCAGAAATGTGTTTGCAGAGGCTGGCACCCCTGCACGGAGACGCGATGTCTGCGTGAGCACCCAGCCCAGCAGCAACAGCCCTGGTCCTCTCTGCCTCTGCTCTGCTCTGTGCTGCCTGGAGCCAGGGAGGATATGGGAAATGGGCTGCAGCTGCAGGGCTTTAGGAGGCTGCAAATGGACAGTTACCCACTAGGACTGAGGTATGGTCCCTTGGGAGATTTACTTTGTTTTCAATGGGGTCAGGATTTCATCTGATAATGTACTTACCACTCTAAAACCTGCTAAACTCTAAAACCTGCTAAACTGCACAGACATTTGATTGCCTGATAATTGATGGTGTTTCATGAAGAGAGTTACTGTGAAACACTGGACTCCTACTACGAGTCAGTAAATATTTTATGCCCGTTTGGGTACAGTTACAACATGCCATAGTAAGCAGGATGAGTAAACCAAGAAAACTCACATGGGTTGCCTGGGACAGATTCTGACCTCTGCATCTTCTAATCCCTCAAACGTGTGATGAGTTTTATCTTTACCTGTGAGCAGTTTCATTCATTTCATAGTATTCAGTTTTAGTAAGAGCACTAGAATATGTCTCAGTATGACTAAGAAAAGTAGCTAATAATTGTCATCATGCTTATCTCTTTGGCATTTTAGCTTGAGTTCCTACTAATAAAGAACTATTTGAGATTTTAACAGAAATGTAAATGTTGAAGTTTCACAGGTCATTGAGTTTTATAATATTGAGTCATTGGGCTATTATACATTGATCGAGCAAATAGCAAATGGTGTGACTTGCCAAAGAGCATTACTCAAATATTGACCAGGAATTGATGACAGTCGGCTACTCTCCAAGGACTACAAAAGTTAACAGGAAATTTCTACCTGAGGCAACTGCAAGCTTCTGCCTTAAGACAGGCAGTTTTTTGGTTCCCTTTTGTTACTATCTTTTTTTGTCTCCTCTGCTACATCCAAACACTCTTATCATTAACAGAAATGTACTTGGAGGAAATGCTTTCATTTATGTCAATTTTTTTAGTTTATCTCTCAGTCATCTCTTATTTCCAATAACCTGTATTGATTTCTTTAATTAATCACATCTATCCTTCTCCTTATATTTAATTATTATTTTACTATGATGATATACTTTTTAATTTAATTATACATATATATATGCTTCCACCTATAAAGGGTGGAATATATGCAAGGACAGGCAGCCTGGGAGGAATACAGAGATACTGTCCAGGATCATGTGGGAAAGCTAAAGCTCTGATAACATTAAATTTGGTCAGGCATATTAAGGTCAACAAGATAAGCTCCTATAGGTACATAAAAGGAAGATTTGGGAAAATATGGTCCCTCTCCAGGGGGAAACAGAAGACCTGGTTACTCAGGAGATGGACATGGCTTGTCTTGACCAGCAAGTGATCCAGCCACACTGGCCAAACTGAAGAATCCAAAGGGACTGGGAAAATTAAAAACTGTCCACCTTAGAAAATCAGATTTGAGGGCACCTAATAAACCTTAAGGCACACAAGTCCATGGGACTTGTGACAAGATACATCCACAGTTCTTCAAGGAATTGGCCAAGGAAGTGGCTAAGCCACTACTCATCATATTTGAGATGTCATGGCAGTCCAGTGAAGCTCCCACTGATTGGAAAAGGGGAAACATTGTCATCATTTTCCAAAAGAGAAAAACAAAAGACCCAGGGAACCACAGGATGATCAGTCACCTCTGGGCCTGGCAAGATAATGGAGTAGATCTGCCTGGAAACCATGCTATGGCACAAGGAAAATGAGGAGATGGTTAGTGACAGCCAGCTTTGCTAAAAGCAGATCGAGCCTGAGAAATTTGGTGGCCTTCTAAGATCGGGTTACAGTGCTGGTGGATAAGGAAAAAGTGACTGACATCATCTCCCTGGACTTGTGCAAAACATTTGACACTGTCCCACACGACAGCCTTGTCTCTAAACTGGAGAGACATGGATTTGTGAAATGGACCACTCAGTGGAGTCAGTGGGTAAGGAACTGGCTCAAGGGTTCACTGGTCCAACCTGTGGCAGCTGGTGTTCCTTGGGGTTGGTACTGGGACTGGCACTGTTCAACCTCTTTGTCAGTGACATGGACAGTGGGATCAAGGGCACCCTCAGCAAGTCTGCCAGTGATGCCAAGTGTGGTGCAGTATCTAAAGGAGACCTACAGGAGAGATGGGGAGAGACTTTTTGCAAGGGCTTGTAGTGATGGGACAAGAAGTAATGGGTTTAAACTGGAAGAGGGTGGGCTTAGATTAGATAATAGGAAGAAATTCTCTGCTGTGAGAGTGGTGAGACACTGGAACAGGTTGCCCACAGAAACTGAATGCCCTTCTCTGGAAGTGTTCAAGGCCAGGCTGGATAGGACTTAGAGAGGCCTGCTCTAGTGGAAGGTGCTCTTGTCTGTTGTAAGGAGGTTGAAACTAGGTGATTTTTAGGGTCCCTCCCAACCCAACCCAACCCATTCTATTATATTAAAAACCAGGAATGCCAATATGTGCAGCGTACTGCTCTGCTGTAAAATGGGATTTGTATACAGTACAATGCATCTTATCTTGAACAAAGAAAGCTAAAGTACAAGCTTCTAGCATAGTCTTATTTGATTTCACTTCTAAGGAGTCATAAGCCTGATCCCAAAGACAACATTTCAGCTCAGAAAGGAGAAACTGCTGTTGAGAAGACCTTGTCTTAAATCCTACCTTTTCCTAGGACACAGGACACCCTGCAGAAATTTCAAAACCTGGTGCTTAAGCAAGACCCTGATGCAGTTGGGGGTAGGAGCACACTCTGGTTTTCAAAATATACAGATAGAGGAGGTTACTCCTGGCTTGTTGTCCACCTGGCTCAGAACCAGTGACCTCACCCATATCCACAGAGGAATGGGCTTCGTTCTCCTCCTCACCATGAAAGAATTTGAATTAATTCCCTGAAGAGCCCATCAGGCAGTTTGGGAACAATGTTCTCTCCTACGAAAGCTATTCCACACTACTTGGAACAATCAGATATTATCTTGGCCAGAGAGAGTGCTCTTGGACATTCAGCTGGATAAAGGAAACCAGAGTGTCTGTCCCTGTTCTACTGCCTATTTCACACTTTTGTGCTGTGTGTTTAATAAAACAGGAACTGACATCAAAGTATCTTCTCTCCCATGTGAGTTGTTAACATGAGATCATAGAATCGCATTCAATCTCCTTTATTTTAATTTCCTTCATTTTTAATCCAATGGGTGTTGAACTAATCCATAATAATCAGCCCAATTTCAGCAGAACAGCTGTGAGGATGAGGAGACACTGCAAGAGGTCACCCAGAGAAGAGCTGTGGATGCCCCACCCCTGGAAGTGCTCCAGGGTGGGTTAGACGGGCCTCTGAGCAATCTCCAGTATCTCTGAACGAGACACAGTGTCCAAGTTCCCTGTGGCAGAGGAGGAGCCCGAGCCCGGGCAGTCGCGCTCGGACCAGGGGTCCCTGACTGAACAGGTGCCTGCAGAGTGACCTTTCCACAGGGCACTGCGTGTGCACTGGGGCCAGGTAGGCACGTGGAGAGCAAGTCACCACACCAGGTCCTGCCCACCAAGAGATGAAGAGAGCAGCTTATTCACCAACACACAAGGGGTTTAAGCACAAGACAAGAACCCATTTGCTGGTTAGTCTGACTGTGCTGGAGGCCCTCGGCCAAAGCCAGGTCTTCAGCACGGACCAGCAACCATTACACTAAAAGAGGGCAGCCTGGCCCCACTGCAATCTGCCCTCCTGCTCTTCCCAGCTGCTGCCACACCATCAGGTAAACAAAAGGAGCACCTCCAGACCTGCTACACCAACATACCTCAAGAAGTGTTCAGTCACCACCGAGCACACAGAGTCACAGAGCAGCTGCAAATAAATACCTGTCAACACCTGAGCTGTGAA
Source organism: Notiomystis cincta (assembly GCA_013398075.1). NCBI lineage: Eukaryota > Metazoa > Chordata > Aves > Passeriformes > Notiomystidae > Notiomystis > Notiomystis cincta. Next base: position 14,232 of record VZRX01004874.1, read on the forward strand.
TATTAGCTGTGCATTGCTAACCTTTGTGTAAAATGCCAAAAGCTTTCCTTTGCATTTTTAGGGATTTGCACTCACATAATTCTTTTCCAGCCTTCCTTAGAGTTCTAAGCCACCGTCTAGAAGGGGTTATATTCTGCTCCTGGTTTGAGAGCAGAAGTGTCTCTGGAATAGCTTTTGCAGTTTTCTGCCAGCAGAGGATACTCAGGACCAAAGCTTTCCACAGCCTTGAGTGCAGATCCTGCTTTGAGGCTACAAGTACTCTCTTCTGCTCTCTTTGAACTAGGAGCACACAAGATCTGATGCTCACTTCAGTCATGTCTATAATTGGGGAAAATACATAAAGCTGCTTTTGAAACTATACAATTTTCATTCAGGCTTGCAATGTTTTCCAGCAGCAGGGATTTTGCACTGCCAGTCTTTGAGGTTTTAAGAACTGCTGCACCTTGCCAAGAACATTTCTCATGACACAGGCTCATGATGGATAGATCAATAGATTCTTGAATCCTCATATCCTTTTCAAATTACTACCCGAGATATCTACCTGAGTAGGCCATCTTATCTGATAACTTAAACAAGCAACCTGTCTACACTTTAATTGTTATTGAGGATTAATGTTGTTTATAAAATGAAATCAATACAATCTCTATTGCTTATTAACTGAAACATTCTAGGCTCTGCTCTGTTTGCTTTGCTTTTCAATTAGTTTCTATTATTTTCCCTATTGGCTTTTAACAAATAGCTGTAGAAATAAACTTAATGGTTGTGAAACTGTTATCAGAGTCAACAAAGTCCCTTAATGGAAAGTCTTGTATATTTAAATGTAAAAAAGAATCCACTGTTTAATCATTTGACATTATGAGATAAGTTTATTACTATACATCTGTTCTGTGCTGGGCCTTGGGTTTTTTTTAAGCTAAGCAATTAAGAGTTCTTAAGGGTTCTCTAAAGTTCAGATGTCAGAACTGTTAAGTTGATCTCCACATTTAAGATGAACAAACTCCACAGTCTAATAACTTTCATTAAAATATTGCAAAACTGAGAATGGGCCGAAAACCATGGAATTCCTAGGAACATAATAAACACCATCCTTTTACACTGCAAAAGTGTCCTCAAAACTATGCAACAATTAAGTATCTGAAACATCTTACAGACACTGCTCATGCTTCCTCTGTGATCCCAACATGCAAGTGGATTGCTACAGTTGCCAGGGTTTGTTCCTTCCCCTCAAAACAGAAGAAGAGCAAGAAGTGCTGAAGGATGGTTTCTCAACTCAAGATCTACTCCTGAGTCTGAAGTAGGATCCAGAAGGTGAGCAGGTGAATGTGAAGGAGGTATGGACAGGTAGAGTAGTTTTGAGGATACCGAGAGGCAATGATATAGGTGACAAGTCTCAATATACAGTGTGACAGTAGCACATCCCATTCCAGCTAGCATCAAGACGGAAAAAATATGTTTTCTCAGTCATTACTTTTTGCTCTTTGAATGAAGAAAACTTTTCTTCCACATTAGTCACCATGTAGGTGACAGAAGTGTGTTTGCTGACGGCTTTTCAAGCAGAAACCCTCAGTCTATGGCAATAGAGTTCCACCACGCTCGCTGAGTTGCACATTTATGGATCTTTCCAGTTTTACACATCACTACTCATAGCCAGAGACACCTGCAACCCACACACTCTTGGCACACTGCTTGTGGGCTCTCAGCAGCTTAGCTGGACGTGGCCATGAAGCAAGCAAAATTACAGGAGAGTGTTACATAACGAAGTGACGAGTTCGCACAGGCCAGCAGCTTTGCCTGCTGCTGCTGCTGCTCAAACCACAGGCACCAAAACCAAGTGGCACAATTCCTGCACTTCTCCACTAAACGATTCTGCTTTGGCAGTGCCACCTCTACTTTGTCTTCAATGACATAAGCGGAGAGCTGGTAAAATGCAAGACAGCGTTGAATCAACCTCAGGAAACACAGAAACTTTAGGATGCAAGTGTATGACTCCCAGCACAGACTAGCATTTTTCTCCTGGGAGTGTACTCAGAACTAGACACAAGTAAAGAATTCTAAAATCTATTACAAACAGCATATAAGATGTCCAGTGTAACCTATCCCAGGAAACGTTCTGTGCTCCCCTGGCTCCAAATAATTCTGCTTGCAATCACCAGAACTCTTCCTAGCCTTCACACAGCACAGTTGCATTCCAGGGTAGGGCGAGGCAAATGGTTATGAAGCTTACTCAGGTGTCATTTATTTCATGAAAGTTTGCTGGTTATTATAATCAAATGTCAATTGTCTGTAATTGTGGCATGCAATGGAAAATCCCTACTTAGGACATGTTCTGCCACTTGCTGGTGAAGTACACTAACCCTCAACAATGAAGCAATACTGAAAAAATAGTTTTGACATGTAAGCAGGTCTAGGAGTATAATTAACACATATTTATTTTGATTTTTTTTTCTTATGGTTTTACTGTAAGGAAACCATCCTGTATTTTAAAAGAAAGGTTCCATGCAGAATTAAAGAATCCTTCCTACTCAGTTCATTTACTAATATAATTACTAATTAATAAAACTTTCTGCTTTGATAGCCTCTGTTTTGACTTATCTTCACAAACATAGATGAATCTTGCAGTGATCTTGCAACACACAAATGTATCAGTGGCTTGTAAGTAAGGATCAGAGCATAGAGCATAACTTGACCTCATCCCAGATGCTGTTAGAAGACACTCTCTGATAGGGAGCTTGCATTCAGAACTTCAGAATTAAGTAATAACTACTTCTAAGAGGATTCTACTTGAGAAGAGAGGAGTAAAATTTGGTGTCAGAACTGTGACTGATCATTGACTCTGGGCTGCATGGGACAGGGAAGATAACTCAGTATTTTAATTCTTTTTTTCTATCCTTTTAAATTAAGCAAACTAATGGATTTTACACACAAGTACTAACCATATTATTCTGAGGTTTTACAGAAGTGTGGAAATGACTTGACAATGTTAAAATTGATGAAGCAAGCTCTTAAAGAAAACTTTTAAAAATTTCCAGTAGCAAACATTTTTTTTTTTTTTTA
>VZRX01004874.1:17338-52117 GCA_013398075.1 Notiomystis cincta
ATTAGAGGCTGTAGAAAATAAAAGCACTATGACAGTTTGCATTTTGAAACTGAGGATGAAGAAATTCATATCAGAATATCAGAAACTAACCTCTGGGTCAGCTTACACATAGATGCAGTAGACTTGCCATCACTTGCAGATTAAAGCTGAGACTGATTTACTTTCTGAAAAGATGGTACAATTCAAGCAGTCATGCTGGGCTTGATGCAGAAATCACGGTGTGCAGTTTTATGGGTTCTTCTGTGACTATGGAAAATTATTATCTGTATCTCCCCTTAAAATTTTGGAACCTTGTGGAAAGAAATTAGTAGTATCTCAGCAGTCGAGTAATCAGGGTAGATTATGAGAAGATGTACTTGAAAAATTAAGAGGGGAGAGGAAAGGGAGGAATTTCCGCAAGGATTACATTAGCATGCCAAGTTGGTCTAATATTCCTCATTACTGTTTGTATTCTCTGTGCACTGTATTATTTTTATAGCTGGCCTCCTGTAGATGAAAATACACACAAGGAAAACGTGCAAAGCTTCCTTGAGCCTGTGCCTGAGGAATTCTTACAATTCTGAAATTATCTGTACTGATTTTAACTGGCACACATATGATAAACACCCAGATTTTTTAGAAAAGCTGAATTAGGATAATTTGTAGTCATTCTGCTGATCCCATCAGCACTTTTAAACACATGCACTGTCACTTCCTGTAATGAGAAGTGATATGAATGTAAGACCCACTGTGACTTCTAATTTTTTTTCCAGCCACTGATTGTATATACCACACATATATACAATGAAGAACAGAAATTATGGAACAAACCTAATTAAAGGTTTACTGGGAATAAAGCTCCATAACTCTTAAAGAAAGTGTATATGTGTATGCACCTCTATAAAAATATAATTATACATGCTGGTCATTTTGAGAAACCACTTAATTTGCAAAATTATTTAATTCTGGGTATTCAGATCATTAGCAAAAGAGGACTTATTATTGTGTTTATGGGCATAATAATACACTTTTTTATACTTGCTTGTAGAACTGTACAACAATAGTACAAACATTATTCCAGGGATTAATTATTCTAAGGATTAATGTTTTCACAGCTTGAACTAACATGATTTTAGTTATTGTATTACAGCTCTCCTATTTACCATCTGCATCTATTAATTTCTTTGGACTCCTGTGACTACATTTTAAACAACCCTGACCTTCGTTAAATTACTTGGTTAAGGCTGATTTAGGGGCACAACTTTATTATCATTAATATGCACGCCTGCAGGAAAATTGGAGAAATGCTCTGCGAAACCAGCATTTTATTTAGTAGACAGAAGAACAAAGTATTATGGTTTTGGCACAAATATGTGACTCTTCACTCATAGGATGGAGAATAATTGGTTAGCAGCTCTTCAAAAAAAGTATTGCAGAGTTATAAACTGCAAGATGAACTTGAAATTACAGTGCTGGACCTGTGAGCAAGATTAAACATGGTCTGAAATTTTCAGAGAAGACATTTCAAGAAAGCGTCTTATAATGATATATTTCATACATAGAGCACAAAAGTGGTTGAAGTTCAGCACCTAACTGGCAAACCTGCAAATTATTTTCAGAGAGTATTAATGGCAGTGGTTAAGAGTTACTGCAAATATGTAGGAACAAAATAACATGAGAACTCAGCAGAATATACCCCTAAGTAAAGCAAGAGACACTAAGTGATCATAAATGCAAGGTGTACTACCAAACTTACAGGCAAAATGTATTTTGCTACAAAATGGCCAGAGTTACATATTGGTTTGCACAGAACTATAAGGATCAGATCCTTGTTGGGGTCCTTGTAGGGCAGACATCTCCCTCTCTAACCATCTTTTGCATTCTTGGCAAACAAAAGGAGCTCACTGCAGCCACACAACCTGCACAGGAGAGGAGGCACAGAGCACAGCAGCTCCAGGGATTACACAGAGCAGAAAGTATCATTCAGATGTCTACAGCAGATGCAAATACAAATTTTATGGGCTTATTCTCTTGAATAGTATATGTCTCTATGCTTAAAATAAGTAATGTATTCCAATTAATTTTTATATAACATGAATAGTTGTATTTGATGTATTTTTTTATGTAAGAACTCAACGAGTTTTAGAAAAACCTCAGTTGGCCCATGCACTGACAACCCAAGCACCACATCCTCTCTCTGGATCCAAGCTTGCTCAAAATGTTCTCAGTATGGTTTTATTTTGTTTGATTTCTGTCCCACTCTCCTAAAGAAAAGCAAGTAAATTGGGATGTCACAACACACTCATAGACACCAAGTCCAGTTGCAGTAAGTCAGCATCCACCCCCCTAAAAATATCAGAAATGCCTGTTAGTAGTTAACTAAGAAGTTACATAAAATGCTAGTATGCATAATTAAAAACTGTACTGAATGCTTGGCAATACAGTGGCCATTTATCACCAAAAGGTATAAATAGAAGCAATATTGAAGAAAAAACCAACTAAGTCTACCAGAAGCTCTCTTTAAATGCCTAATTTTTGTCTGAAGCTTTATTTATTTGAAACAGTAGGATACAAAAGATACCTGACAAAGCTGATTTAACTTCACCTTGGGTCACACACCCAGCTGAAGGGGTATTTTTTTTTTACCTCCCAGATTAGTTCTTGTGAATATTACTTTGCAATAACTCTGGAAATGACCTGGGAGCCAAAGAACCCTGCAGCAAGAATGGAAAGGATAATATCCTCTCCAAGCAGACCCAAGGATCCTTTGGTAAGGTGCCAGTTCTCTGGTGGAAAGTACCCACATTTTTCTGGATTGGCCTGCATCTCCAACCCCTTCTCTCTTCCTACCCTCTGGCTTAGCAAACCACTTTCTCCCAGTCCTCCCTCCACAATACTGCCTGTGCCAACACAGCTTCAGAGCCTCCTGGGGGAGTGTTTTGGCTGTGCTCTCGGAGGCTCAGCGCGGAGCCATGGAGAAAGCAGCTCAGGAGAGACTTTTTGGGGAGTGACTGCTATGCTCAGCACTACCAGGGCACTTTGAGTTCTGCACTGAAGGGGAAAATTGTCTTCTGGGTAGGAACAGTGAAGAGTTGTACCCTGCTGCCAACCCCCAAGCTCTGTGATGGCTGACCATTCGAGGCCATTCCTGATGGAACAGATGGCGAGGGACCCATGCAGGCATTTGGTTTCACCATAAAAAGGCCTTGTACAAACCAGTGTGACCTTTTCCTTACATCATGCTCTTGGATGCCATCCTGAAGGCTGCTGAGGGCATTGCAGGACTGGATCCTAACATAGTGAATGCAATTGATGACCTAGCAGAGGAAATAATCAGTGTATTACATGTGTTGTTGGCACTAGCCTGAAAAGAACATGAAATAGAGAAGATTCACTGAACAAGACAGTGAGAGCACTGGAAGCTACAAAAGTCCAAAAGAAAAAGGGCAAGCACCACCAGCAGCAGCGAGCTTGAAGTGAGAGAGGACAGCAAACTACATCTGCATTTGTGATGTGCTGTGGCTCAGAGAAAAAAATCCAGTAGAGTTTTATGGTGTGCATACTGAAATAGTACTGCTCAGAGCAGATAAAAATAGTGTGGGCAAAAGAAACCTGAGGATAGCATCTATCTTGGGAATTGCTGCCTTATGGACAAACAAGGAGAAGCTTAAAGAAGCCAAACTTCTATGGGTTTGCTTGACACACTATTTTAAATGACTGAATCCAAAGTCTAATACTTGGACGTGCTTAGCTCCAAATACAATCAAAATTGATATGATGTGTGCTTGTCCCTCTGATCTCTCTGAGATTTATCATATAACTGAGGTCAAATGCACATTGCTGTGCTCTACTAGGACAGGGCCTGAGACACAAAAAAAAGACATGGAAGTTTCCTGAAGAATACATACAAAACCTTTACTGTGACTTAAGAAATTGTTTCCACCCCATGGATTTCCTTTCCAATGCCTCCAGCTAAATTAAAAGCAGAAAGCAGACAATTTTTCAGCAGCTCTTTCTGCACATAATAATTAGAACTCATTTCATCATCTTAAACATCCTTTAGTCAAATAAATGCTGATTTGAGCTGCAGCATCAACAACTGTAATGAACTGAAGTTATAGAGAAATCCTCATGCACTTTGCTTTGAGCTAAAGTTGTGTATATGCCCATGACCAGGACTGTGACCACAGGGTCCAGACTGCCACCCCAGCACCTGCCATGTCCACTGTCTGGGTCACCACCATGCCCACAGGGTTTTCTTTATTAACACTCTCATACACACTGCTGTACTGGGTAAGTCCCACATAAGTCTCTTGAGTGATGATAATTAATTATGTTAACTCTTGCTTAACTTTTTTTTAAACTTTTTTTGATACTCTCGCATAATGTTGGCATAGTAAGCTATTAAATGTAGATTATTTCCAATTTGCTGACACAGTATGCAACCTAGAGATACCAAGATCAGAGCTAAAACATTTCCCAGCTTTTAAGCCTCTCTGTATTGTATGTTTTTAGAATAAACTTGGACAGATAAACCCTTGTTGCCATTGTGTAGAGAATTACTATTGCAGTAAGGAACATGGTGGTGCAATTGCTGGCTTGATAGACTATGTTTGTCAAACCTAATTTTGTGAAGAGTTTCTACAACAAACTCCTCCTGAATACCATGGAAATTCACATGAAGAACTCTTGCAGGATTTGAGTTCTTACTGATTTTCCCTCTTTTAAATACCTCTACCATACTCTGTGTCCTTGTTGGAAACAAAACAAGACCATATGAAAAAAATGAAAGGTGAAATTTGATGGCCACAGTGGACCTGTAAGGTCTGACTCCTGTTGTATGCAAACACATAGAAGCAGATACAAAATAGCATAAAATACAGCTTGGGTTGATCAAAATGGGGCCATGGCTTTTAATCTGTCTCTCAGAACTGATTTTCTTGGAAATGTGGCAGATTTATGTCAAGTCCTGTAAGACATCTCATAGAGTGGCACATAGGAACTTGCTGTTTTAAGGCAGAGAAGATGTGGATTAGCAGAATTATAAGGCAAGTAAGGAGATATATTGCATATAGGAGTATCCAGGGCTGAAAGGGAATATTGAAAGAAATCAAAACCATAAAGGAAGTTGGAGAGGCTGTAAGAGCTTTGATAACTGGAATAAAATTAGTGAGAATAATATTTAGTGGTTCAAAGCAGAAGAATCTCTACTTGACAGGTGACAAGTATTTCTGCTGTAAGGAGATTTAGTTGAGTCTGCACCTACAATGGGATACAGGGGATTTGCTTGGAGCATCCCATCATCCGCTGCTTCCTTCTGGCCTATGCATCCAGTATTTTTCCAAGGGGTAAAGGCTGTAAACTGGAAGAGGCTACGTTTAGATTAGATTTTAGGAAGAAATTATTTACAGTGAGGGTGGTGAGGCACTGGAACAAGTTGCCCATGTCCATGGCAGGGAAGTTGGAACTAGATTATTTTTAAGATCCTTTTCAACCCAAACCATTCTATGATTCTATGATTTCCATCCCAAAAAAAAATAAGTTGAAGGCACTGGAGGTGTGAAAAGATGGATATAAAGGTAGAATGCTGAGAACCACTCCTTTTGCCTCCCTTTATATTTACACACACAGAACAGCACTGGGCTGCCAGAATGAATGACCACGTGTTCCATTGCTGCAATACAAACATGAACTTTCTGGTCAATCTGCTCCAAAACCATTTATTGCCTTCACAGTAATTTGGATTTGCAATTCCAGCTTGAAATAACATACATGGAAGTGTGTTGTTTCAGATGTCAAAGTTGATTGGAAGCATCCTGGGCTTCCGACTGTAAGGAATGGTCTTAGTACAGGTTCCAAAGAGCTGCTGCAGCAATCCAACAGGGCACCACACTCCAGGGAGACTCCTTAGGGTTTCAGTCTGGCTCCCTGCAAACTGCTTTTTGGGCTTCACAGGCATTTCCATGGACTTTAATGGACCAGCTCTAACACTGAACTCCAGTGTCCAGGGTTCTCTGAGCCTAAGTGGCGGTGGCACGAGCAAACAGATCCCTGGAGCTGCCAGGCAGGTTACCTGTGCATACAGCTGTGAGGTGTTGTGCAAGCACCACTGGCACAGGTATTTGCCTATGCAAATGTAGACACTTCATGGGGTTCATCTAAATACACACAGCTCTAACAGTTTGTTAAGTCCTAGAAAAGCTGTACAGGTTGCTGGTTGGAGCAGGACTATTCCTTTCCAATGGCTGATGGAACACCTACGTCTTCAGTTGATATAACTAAATAGAACAAGAAAAAAAAGCCCATACAAACTAAGAGAAAATGTGAGTCTGCATAAAATTTCCTCATCTGTTTCTTCCCAGACTCATCTCTGATAGGTATCTACACATTGGCCACACGCCAGAATGGGCTTAATTGTGAAAGACATGCATACTTTACATACATTGCATTGCTACATATGGAAAACAAGTTTCATGCCCTGACTGCTAGAGTCCAGAAAACAACATTTTCTTGTTAATAAAAGATCATAAAACTCAAGAAAAGTTATCCTCTTTCATAACGTGGGGAACAAAAAACCTCAGCAAGTTTCTGAATTATTAAGCCAAAGGGAAGGGGTGGGGGTGGGGATGGTGAAAAACATCATTGCCTCCAGTTCAGAATATAAGTATTTTCTCATTTCAGTTTCATTTTTGTGTTGTTGTTGGTTTAGGTAGAAGGGAGATCAATCTAAATTCAGAATTACATTTTTTTCCTGAAAATATTCTAATGAGTGATTTTAACAAGATCAGAAATTTCCCAAAACATTCTCTGAGTAAGAAGTATAGAAGTTACACTAGTTTTGACAAACAAGAGTTTGTCTGTCCCCCAGAGAAGAGGCTGTGTCTGTTTGTCATCCCAAGGAAAAGGCAGTTTCTTGAAGAAATTCCAGCCCACATTATCAATTATGCAAGTCCTGTGCTTTTGCAATGTCCATCTCAGCAGACTGCATCTAGGTGGAGAGTAACTCCTGACATGTAATCTTGACCTAATAAGCTTGTCTCCATAGGAAACTATACCTAAAACTACACATGTAAACACCACCTCTGTCTATTAATACAATCTGAAATATTCCATTGGATAAATTGAATAAATTGCTGTCATTATCTTTTTGCCTGAAACCTTCTTCTAAAAACAAGATGAAATTACCAAATAAAACACATCCAATTACAATTTTTTTTCTCTCCTAATCTGTCTCTCCATGACTAAGCTAACACTTGCCTACAAAGGTTAGCCTTGGGCTCTACTTGGGTGTACAGTCACCTCTTCTGTGTTTCAACATGCTGAGAACTTTTTTAAACTGGAGAAAAAAATATTGAGCCAGAAGAAGTTACCAGGGTTACTGTTTCTTAACTACTGTTGATAAGAAAAGAAGATTTAAATATTTGTTAGGGTAAAACTATTCAGAGTAACAGACAGAAGAGGCTGCGGATGAACCTATCTAATCTTTCCTCTGTATAAGAGCATGTTAGAATTTATTACTGATGTACTGAACTTACCCTCAGTGGCACAGGGGTAGCTAATAATTCCAGCCAAATTGCAAAGGAAAGGTGAGCCAAGCATGCCAGAAACAATTGCTAGTGGAACTGCACATTGAAAACAACATTTCTCTCAGAAAACGGATGTGTCAAAAAAATCTAGTTAATGGTCAGCACTAGAAATGCCTTTACAAAAGTCAGAAATAGAAAATAACTTCTGGGTATCCATGGTCTTCTCACTAGTTTTCCATTTCAGCCTTTTTTTCTGCAGTTCTTTCTTTTACATCCTTTAATTCCTTTCAGTCTCTTGCTCCTCCCTAGACTTTGGCCTAATATGTACTGTTCTCTGACCTGAATTCCTAGATAGACCCTTTTTGTTTGTTCTTTCCTTTCCATGCCCTTTACCATTATTTCTTTTTCTTTAAAAAATTAAAAATTCTGGCTATTTATGAACCCTGAAGTATCAAGATTTCTTGAAATTGTGGTTGAGTGGTACCTGAAGCTTCATTAGCAGGATACTGTTCTGAACACTGAGAACTAGACATCCTTTGAGTATTAATTAATTACATTGTTTTGTGGCTATTCAGGATCATTTTCTGATAAAAAGCAGAAGGAGTTAGATTGCATGGTCAAAATTATTAAATTACATGAACTTCAAGATGCTTCACCTCATGACAGCTGGCTATAAAGTGATGTCCTCAGCAAAAACTCCAGGTCAGGAATTCACTAAAATCAGACACTGACCATTGGTTTTGAATGCTTTCTAATTATCTGTGATAGTTTGGGACTACATCTCTTAATAAATTTAGTGGTCTGATGGTTCAGCTGATTTAGTGGTTCAGCTGAAGCTAGAAATGCAAAAGCTTTCCTGGGCAGACACAAAGTCAGTCTTCAGCATCCCTGAGTAGAATGAAACAGCAGCTTGAAAAAGTGTCTTTGATCCAGGAGTTTAGGTTAAACTGTAGTGGAGTGGGTTATATCATGTTAAGGAACATGTAGCAGAAAAAAATCAAGGCCAGCCTGGATTGGGATATTTTATCTTTACCAGAATCAAATGACGGAATTTTAATCCTCTTGAGGAGGCAAAAGCACAGCCCTGAACCACTCCTGTCACTCATAATTGGCAACTTTAATATGTTTTTATCTTCAGCTCCTAGAGAACAGCATCTCGTATGCAAGCCCTTCAATACAGACACAGAAACTTTGAATTATGGGGACCTAAAATGATGTGTCTTTAAATAAATTGTGACCCCTTAAAAGTGGTGTCAGACTAATACAATTGATTGAATTAGGAGTTATTAATCTACAATTCATGGGGGTTTTATTTCTTTATACTATTTGCAGCCTTTTCTGAACAGTTCTGGGTATTTTCTTCTCCATTTGAAGATACTTTAGCAGTGTTACAACAAGCTTTTCCCATTCTTCACATCTTCCATAATTTTTGGCTAACCCTGTGCTGGCTGCTGCTTCTTGTGCTGTTCTACTAGACATTTAGTTTTAGGCATCATGCTTATGGTGCCTTTTGTTAGTACAGAACAGAAATGCAAATCAGACATGGACCTTTGCTTTTCTAGTGTGCTTCATGCTGACTCTACCACATATGCTGATACCCATGAGTTTTTACCCCTTTAACAGCAGGAGTAGGAAACCAGTCCATCTGTACACTCTCCATCTGTATTTGATACAAATTATTGCAATGATCACACAGTAGAAAAGATTATAAATAGCCTGGATCAATGTTGGTTTTGTATTTACCTTGTGCATGCCATATCCACCACAGATGTAATGTGTACTTGATTAAATCTACTGTGTCTTGCAAAGGCTGAGAGTTAAGAAATCCTGCCCTTGAGATTGTGTTTTGGAAGGCCTACAGGTCTGAGAATATGCTTCAAGCTGAAAGGACAACAAAGTACAATCCAGGCAGATATGTTAGAAATAAAAAGTTACTACAGCTGGCTCTTTAGGAGCCCAGAACAACATAAATGTTCCAGAGGACATGACGCAGGTCCAGATGACGGCTGTGCATCCCTCCCCTCTGCAGCACGGATGCTGCCTGCCACAGACAAGCAAGGGGGCCTTTGCTACTCAGGAAGCAGTTGCATTTTGACCATAGGACACAACCTGTTTACATGTACCCTGCAGGAAAAGAAGGGTTTGCAGGTCAGGGAAACTGCTACTCAACTAACCATGCTTTGCCTAGAAGAGTGCCCATCTCCAGTCCATGCATCCACATTTAGAAAGCCAACAAATGGCAATGCCTCCAGGAAAGAGTGGTGTTACTGCAGAGGATTAGGAATGATGACCAAGTACTCCATAGGACTTCCTCTGGAAAATTTGCACATGCTCAGGGCCTCTCCACAGAGGCAAGCACGTCTTCATCTTTTATCATGTGGTTTTCAGTGGAAATTCTCCTGGCTTTGTCAATCACAGCTCCATAAGGAACAAGGGAGAGGATGAATGTGCCAAGTATTCTGACCACATTTATAGTGATCTTGCTAGCTCTGGTCAATTCAGAATGATATTAAGATATCCAATATTTATGTGTATGTGGACTGAGCAAGCATGCAATGTGGTGGTAGCAAGAGCTGACAAAGTATCCTTACTCCAGCCCAATCCATCAGCCCTCCCTCTGTATCTGGCTCTCTGTGTGGCTACTTCTTAGTAAAACTGTTCTGGAGAGCAAGATCTTCCTTTATTTCTGGCAAACAATTTTATAATAATATCTCAGTAATTAAGGACAGAACTCAGTTAATAGCTGGAGAAGGCATTTTAATTTATTCAAGCTGCTTTTAAATGTCAGAAGTGACTGCACATTTGAAGTTGTGTTGGGCAATTGATTCCATAACCCCCAGTCATAATTAACCTGCAATCAGGGTAAGACAATTCAAATAACCTACCACGGTGGATCTTAACAAATGATCAGAAATATTAATCAAAAAACTAATGGTGGCTAGCAATGGCCACTCAACACTAAAAAAAAAAAAAACTTCATTAATAGGAACCAACCAGTTCCATTACAGCTTTGTTCTTTTACATTTAGCTTTTACTAAGCAAAATATAAAAGGACACTTGGGCTTACCATGAGCTTAGAAGTAGGAGCCAGACCTCGGAATTTTGCCAGTGGGATTTGAAAACCAAAAGCAGCAACAGAGAGAAACCAAAAATTTCAACTCCTTTTTCCTCAATAGACAAAAATGTTCCTTCCTTGTTTACTTCTCGTATCCAGAAAGAAAATAAACAAATAATAATAATAATAAAAAAATCCCAACCCAAACCCAGCCGCAGTGTTCTGCAGGTGACCTTCATGTTTGCAATGTAGGAGGAGGCTGGAGGGAGGAGGAAGAGAAGCAGTGACTTTCATGTGCTTTTTTGTGGTAATCATCTATGTTAACCCCACTGTTAGTGCTGTAATGCCTATTTCATCTTCACACCATGCAAGATGTCTGGAGTCCTTTGAAACAGAGATTAGTCACTTGCACCTCAAGGGCACTACGATGTTAGCTGTATCTAGCTGCATTTAAACATTGAAACTTCTTTTTCATCCAAAGGGTGAACAACAAAATGACTTTTTGAATCCTGACTCACAAGGGAGAGCCACTTTCTGAATCAGTGCTACCACCTTTGGGCAATACTTGACTCTTCCTGGCAAGTGCTGCTTCTCTATAACCACTTGAGTGCCCCAACACCAAACATTTCTGAGAAGGGAGGATCAGATCACTGAGGAACAATGAATTAAAAAAGCAAGAAACAGCAAACATAAAAATAAAAAGTCATAGTTTATAATAAACACACATTGAAACAACATTTCTGTTCATTTGAGAATAGTGGGTCTGAACAATTTCAAATTTTGAAAGCAGAGAATGGGAACAAGAAATGTTCCAAGATGACATAAGAATCTGGCAAGTTTACCTGCGCTCTGCTTCTTCTAGAGACTAACATGTGGAACTTTCCATCAAAGAGGGGGCAGAAATTTCCTTTACTTTTCCTCTTTTGGGTCTCTTCCTTATATCCTGCAGTTGTAAGGAAACATTACCCTTTCAAGCTCTGGGAAATACCTGATAATATTCTTCCAGTTGGGAATAGATAGGATTTTCATAGAATTTCAGCTGTCACAATGCTTGATTACTACAACACCTAACTGTTGAAGGAAGCCAGATGGAAAATGTAGAAGTTTCCAGTTTAAATATTGAGCAAAAACACGTCACCAAAAATGGCTTAAATTGATGTCCATTTTTGTTATAACAACCTATGTTTGTTCCATTTTACATATCCAATTTCAAATTTCCAAATGGAAAACTTGAAAAGAAAAAATGTTTTATGGAAATATTTATCAGTAATTCCCAATTTCACTGATCAAATTAGGGATAAAAACTGAGCATATGATTACAACATCAAGTGTCACAAAGTGATGAACCTTGTGATAAAGGTAAATAAGATCCTAAATTCTGTTTAGACACCACAGTACTAATGAAATCTACAGGTATAAAGCCCTTTATTTGCTGTATACTGTAGGGCAGTAATTATTAATTTAAACCCAGATTTTGTTGGGTGGGGGTTTTTTGGGGGGATTTTTTTTGGTTTTTTTTTTTTTTTTTTTTTTTTTTAAAAAATTTTTTTTTTTCCCACAGTCTGCNTTTTTTTTTTAAACCCGGATTTGTTGGGGTGGGGTTTTTTTGGGGGGGTTTTTTTTTTTTTTTTTTTTTTTTTTTTTTTTCAGGTTGTCCCTGGGATGATTACCTGTCTTGCAAGGTTCTGGTTTCGATAACTGGCTTGTGATCATCACTGGCACAAGTTTCTCAGGGGATTGAAATTTTAGCAATACTGCACTGAGAATTCATACAAATATTTGATAGGCTAGCAAGATCTGTGGTAAGAAGCCAAAGGATGCAAGACAGTCTAGAAATGCAACATGATTTGGAAATGGAGGAGCAGTAAGAAAGAGAATGAAAAACTCCAATTATCTAAGAATGACAGGCACCAGCACACTGACTTGTTTTCTCTCTGCTTTCTTTCAGCCTTTCACTTTCCTCCTACAAACAAGCAAACCACCCCTATCATCTTCTGTAACAGACTTTGTCATAGTCCTAAATATTTTAATATATACATAAATGCAGAGGGAAACTTTGCTGTTTCCATTTTGCCAGCAGAATCCATATGCTCTGTTCCAATATCTGTTTCTTTGAACATTTTTCTGTGTGATCTACTTTTCTGCAATATGCAGGTTTCTTGCACAACCATTTGTAGACATGCTTTTCCATCCTTTTTCTGCAACTACCCCTCAGAGTCAAGTTCTGGAACATATTTTTCCCTCTGGGCTTGGTATTCATTTATCTCTTCTCAGAGGCAGAAATGACTTCATCATCCCCAAATGCAGGACACTAGGCACACGTAGACATGAGAACTATATTGTTTCTTACAGGAAAGTATTCCAGGCTGCTAAATAAGTCTCATGGTCCCCTGTAGCAGAGACCAATGCAGCCAATATACTAAAATCATAGTGATTCTCCAGTAGTTCCCCCCGAATTATCCTGGAAGACACACTCCCAAGCTTAAGTAACAGAAGACAGTCCCAAAGATGAGAGACAGGAGAATTTCCCCCAGGCCCAGACCCCATTCCATCATTCTGAAGGAGCCGTCTTGATACTGCAGATGTTTCATGCTTTAATATAACTCTTTTTAAAATAAAGAACCTTCTCTTCATACTTTAGCTTCCATGAACCTTGAGCAAGAATTTTTTCATAAGAATCAGCCAAACTTTAGAAGCCTCACTCTAAGAAAAGCAGTGCAAGTTTGTCTCAGATTTGCAGGGCCAGCTCATGTCCCACAAGCCAAACCAGGCTTTGTTTTTCTCTGTCTGTCAATTTCCCAAGCCTATTCATCAAGGCTGGTCTCATTTTCTTGACAATACAGAACTGTTAGAGCAGTGTAAAAGTTGTTTATACGTATATTACTTTATTTTAATAACAAACCAAGAAAGGAAGGGAACTGAGAAAATGAGAATTCCATTGTCTGAAGACACCTGACTCTGAAACCAAAAAATTCTGTATAAACCAGACATCTCTATTTTAAGGTGACAAAATATTCAGGACTGCAGATCACATGCTTCTCATTTCCCTGTGGCTGCTCTTAAACGCTGAAACAAGATTAGATAAAATTGATTAAAAAAAAAAATACCAAAACCAAACCACCCCACTTCATATTCACAGTTTAACCACATATCAACCTTAAAACACTTGTGTTTTCTAGCCTGTACCTATCACATAGGTTAATAATTAATCTCCAGAGGATTGGAGCAATGGCTCCTTTTATTTTTAACATGTACCAGTTTAATCTGAGGGGGAATTTCTGGGGAATTAATTTTTCAGGGACTCAGCCAGAGCAGGGCAGGGGCAGGGGCAGGGAAGGAGTGCAGGCTGAAGAATAAGCTGATTTTGCTTCCATACACTGCTGGAGCACTATATGGCTATGGAGGAGAATCCACACTCTCCTAGAGGTCAATTCACTGCTGGGCACCTCAGCCATAAATGCTATGTAAAAAGTAATGCTAAACACAACTGGGCTGCAATATGCCCATCTACTCAATTACAGCAAGAATCAGAGGACACTCCACCCACATGTTGCAGGAGATACTAACTTCGTGTAACACACTGAACTGCAAATTTAAATCTGGATATCTGGGGAGAAGTCTGGACAGCTCTTCCAAATTGGCTAAAGAGTTTGTTTCAAGATAGAGAGTTGGGCTGGTTTTCCCCTAGGAAACATTGTTTTGTGACAGCCTCCTAAACAGAAGCTGTGCAGTACCCTGACCCACTGCCGGTTACAGAAAGCCATGCCTATGGAGTGGAATTTCAGGAGGGTTCATCAGATGCTTCTGGCAACTACCAGCCAACTGTGTTGCACATGGACAACCTCATTAAATTCAATTAAGCAACCTTGCAGTTGCAAGCAGGGCAGACACCCTGGCTGGGATTTGAACAATTAGGATTTTTACTGCATCTGCCTCCAGTTAAGCCTAGGATTTGGATTCAGTATCTTTTATAAGCAGCGTATGCACACACCACAGGATGCAAGAGTCCAGGTTATAAGTTGTATTCCTTTTTTTTTCAGTTCACCTGATGGCTGATGGGTACTACTTTTCCCAATGAAGTTACACTTTGCAGGTGTCCTGACTATGGTGGAAAGCACAACTGGATGGAAAACCAAACGTAGCGACGAACCATGGAACCGTTATTCACTGTCTGATGGCAAGGAATAGGCACAGCTGCCTTTGAAAGTGCACACCTAGCCACATAATCATTCTACAATTGCTTCTTAATGCAAAGGATAAAGCCTTTCACCTCCTTTCAGCCTTTTCCCATGGCCAACACTACTGTTCTGTAATAACTCATCTCTGAGTAACAAAGTAAACAGCATTACAAAATAATTTCTGAAGCCAAATATCTGATAAAGATGATGAATGCCTCATGAAATGCCCAAGTCATATTTGCAATAATTGCAATATTTGAGATGGATAAGAGGAGAGAATTATAGGATTTGCTGTAAGGCTGAATTATCTACAGGAAGTTCATGTGAAAGTCACGCTACCATCTAACTCGCTGGTACCTGCCAGGCATACTCCTTAACAGCTGGCTTATTTGTTTTCTGGATTTTAGAATTAGAACAGTTAGAGTTTTGAGACAGAGTTTTTAAAGCTACCTTCATAAATACCTTCATTCTTGAGAGAGACTGTATTGGTGTAGAAACTGCTGGACAAATACAGGAATCTTTCCCAGTGAAAAGAGTTTTGGGGTATTCTTGAATGGCTGCCCAAACCAAAGTTTCACAATGTTTGTTCAAGACAAAGTTTGCCAGCAAGTATAATGTTCTTTCAAAGAAAAGTGACGTATTTCTTCTTCTGAACAACTCACTTGGGTATGTTCTGTAGTTTCCCAGCACGACAAAAATCTAAACGTTTGGCACATGCTTTGGGGGAAAGAAGACTTAAAGGTACTATCTTAGAGGGCTTCAACCACTGCACATTATATAATCTGTAAACTGTGAAGAGAATTATGGATAACTTCCTTTTTTTTCTTATGATGGGATAAAGAAACTTTTGTTTATAATCCTATATTGTCTCAGTAACCAGCTAATACACAATATGATAACATTTTATGAAAGAACAATATAAAAGAGAAGATATTACTGTTGGCAGCCACCTACTCCAGAGCTCTCATATTTATTCAAGCAAAATTATTATTATTATTACATCACTTTGTTAATAATGACTGAACACTTTGTAAGGATTGTTAAAAGCTAAATTCACAACTGGAGTTGTTCTGACTGGACATAACTGTTTTGTTTTGCTTTCATGATGCCTTAAGGTTCTCTCTTATAGTCAGTCACTTCTCTGGTGCTAATGAAAAGCCTCGCTGCAAATACTCCAATTTAATTATTATTCTATGACCACTCCTATACCCCCCAGCCCCAAATTGCACCAACATGAACACCAGTGGCAAACAAGCACAAACAGGGCATGAAAAAGGTCAAAAAAATAGTTTTCAACTTTAAATAAGTCTCTCTGTAGAACTCTTCTCAGCACCTGCAGAGTCCTTACAGCCCCTAGAATTTTCTCTACTCCTGCAAACTGCTTATTTCACATGGAGAGGCAAGGAGGAAATATCTGGAAGAGGAAAGCTGGCACTGAGAAGGGTCCTGCTCCAGCCATTCGCATCTAACTTGTGAAACTCCAGGCTGCCTTGTACAGTCACAGTGTAGTAGGGGAGGAATGTGGACAGACTTTCCCCCCCATTTATAGTGCAAACAAGTAGAGACATGGAAATGCCTTGCAGGTCCAACCGAGCACAGATGGGTGCACAGGGGATATGGCTGAGCCACCACACTCTGTTTTGCACATTTCAGTTTTTATAGCAAGCCACAAAGTCACCTTTTTCTGAAAATGTACTGAAACATCCAGTCACTTGCAGCAGTTACCAAAGAGCCTGGTGGTTTAGCACAATCAGACTGATATCCAGACTTTTTTACCTGCCAGAAGACTCAACAAGTAACAGAGACTCCCTTATTTGAGCCCTTTGTGTAATTGCAAAACTCTGGAGCAGGAGAGGGAGCATCAGCTCCAAAGGCTGAACACTGAGGGCAAAGCACAGTTTCCACACGTGCTGTGGCAGGAGACACCGATAGAACTGGCAGGGCCTTATCTGCTCCTCTGTGTTCCTCTCATTGATTCTCCAGAATGCTCCTGAATAAGTCCTGCTTCCTCCCTTGTTAGGAAAGAGGGAGGCTGGTCTGAAACCAGCTTAGTCACGATCACTGATGCAGTTGCACAGTGCTTGCTGAAACAAAGGGAAACTTTTTTACCCACACCAAATCTGATATTACACTACTCTGGTCCATGACAACACATTTTTGGGAGTACTTGTCAAGAGTGACAATTTTGCCAACAAACACCACAACAGAGGAACATTAGAAAACAAGCAAGCACAAAAACCTGCAGTAAATGAGACTTCGGAAACGACAATATTTCTTCTACTTACAAGGAACAAAGAACTTCATGTGTGTCAGGAATAAATAGAAATCAGCCTCCAGCCTTCACAAATGAATAATAAAAATCATAGCATTTTTGTTAAAAATAAAGATGTAATTTGCAATTAGCTAAGGAACAAAAACTATTTCTTCTAGAGCCAATCTAGTGAGGTTTTAAAAACTGGCATATTCTGATCTCATCTGTTTCCCTATGGGCAAAGAAGCCGATCTTGAGCTTTCCTGCTGCAGATCAAAGTGATGGCTACAAATGTTAGTAAAACAAAGTCTCCCCCACTGTCAGGCAAAACAGGATAAAAAGCAAACAAGCAAAAACTTCTGCACAAGGATATAGGACAAAATGGGAGAGTACTTCTGCCATGCTAAGAAAGCTGAACATCTACTAAATCTTGGATTTCAACAAATACAACATTATTATGATAGGAGACTGGTTACCATATATGCGTCAACTCTCTGGGGAATCCGATTTTTATTTTCCTTCCTGTTCAAGGGACAGTTGTTCATATATTTATTTGCATTGCCATAACGTGGAGATGCAGGCTGTGATCAGAGGTCCATTGTGTAAGGTGCTGTACACACAGTTTATCAAAACAGCCTCCGCTTCAGAGACCCTCCAGTCTAAACAGGGAAATTCTAGAAGTCCCGAGGGGAAACAAAAGCTTGTAAGGTTTCCAAGAGAGAACCAGAAAGTCTTTGGAAAAGTATCTTTGGGTGGCATTTCAGACTAAACGGAAATCTTGATGTTCTCATTTCAGTGATATATTTCCTTGGGTTTGTGTCATTAGAAATCGTCTCTGTATTTTCTCACCAATTAGATCAAAACGGTTGCAGATAATAAAACTGAGGCTTGAAGTTTGTGCCCATAGCAAAACCTAACCAGAGTACCTTTCTATCAGAGAATTCATTGCTTAATGAATTCTCACAATTCTTTCTCGAACATCAGGTACCAGAAACTCCTCACTTACTCCTCATCTGCAAACATTACAAACTAACTCCTTTTTACTTGTTCCATCTTTCTTGAAGATCAAGGGAACTTGGAAAACCAGAAAAAACTTTTCCACATAAGTGACTCACACGGGAGAGAGAGCAATAAAAATTCTGAAGGCAAATCCACTGGGGTATTTTCAAAATTAAGGCCTAAAATATCTTGAGAAGGACACTTTGAAAGTAACCTTTTCAAGGAAAACCATCCCCAGATTAGTTTTTTTTTAAAAAAATAACAAAAAACCAGAAACAGGTGTGTTCCTATACAAATTATCTTTCATCCATTTAGAGACAAAATTATTAAATATAAGGTACAATGTAATGTCACCTTCTAAACACAAATATGCTAGAAAGAGAAGTATGGGCATTTTAAGCAGAAAATAAATAATTAGTGGGCAGGGGACAAGGAGTTCAGGGAGATACACTTTACTGGGAATGCCACTCTTTGAGGGCATATTCCTCCTTCTCTGTTCTAGAAAACAAAAGGATGAAGCAGGGAACACAAAACCTCAAGGGTAATGCCAAGATGAGGCTTACCTTTGTGTTCATACAGAATCACAGCATCATGAAGGCCCCTGTCTTTGAATCTTCTCTCTTTTTCCAGCAGCAGCGTGCTCCCTTTGGTCTTTGAATGGACTTCAGGATTCTCTAAGAGTCTGCAAAGAAAGAGATGGATAGACTGAAAAGGTCCTTGTTCCTCAGCTCTGTGGTTGGTAAAACTTCATCACTTAGGATAAATAATTATTTATCCTAAAGGGACTCCAGATATGCATTAAACTTCTGCCCTACATCTTGGCAAGAAGTGGAGATCTGGAGACCTTGTAGAGAGTGTTACTTCTGCTGCATATGCTGGAGGACAAGGTGAGAAAGAGGAGAGAGTGTAAAGCAGCACGTTTCTGGCTGGTTATTCGGACCAAGCTGCACCCCCTTAGCCTTCCATTGTGACCATAAGTAAAACACATTTACATTTCTATGGAAATACTGTTCCTAGACCAGTGGACAAAACTCTGACATGAAAATTCACTGAATTATTGGAATTCAAGGGAGAAAAATTCGTTAAAAACTTCACAAGCAATACTTAACTGGTAGAAGATGTAAATGCTAGCCATTTTACCATTTATGTAGTTAGGTTCTCATCTTATGTTTCAACAGTTGAACATAGTAAAAATACTTCACTGAGGTCAGATTGCAAGTGTTGTTTTTCTTTTAAGTAAATAATGGCATAATCTACTTTGGCACTGCTAGCTGTTAATAGTACCACAAAGAATTATTTTTTTTTGTACACCATCTTCTGAGTTACAAAAATGTTAATCCCTAATAGAGCTGGAGGAGCTAATTTTATAAAAAGCAGAACATGCCTGATTTAGTAAAGGGATTTCTGTTCTGAAGCTTTCAAATCTCTTGTTCACCTTCCTGTCAATCACTGGAGTGAATCAACCTCTTAGGAGAAGCAATGTCATCTAATCTGGTGAGGAAAAAAATAAGGTATACAAAAAGCTAGTTCAGCAGTATGGCAGCCCAGCATGCTGAGTTCCAGACATGAGATGCTAAATTCTTTAGTGGACAAATGACCTTAAAAAGTACACAGATGTGAAGAGCGAAGGGAGGTGACAGAGCAAAGGATTTGCAAGAAATTGCAAGTCAAGGACTCAGTAGTAGGCAGGCTGACCTGGCCAACTTCACCACATTCAGCTTCTGGTAGCCTTCCAGTTCAAAGTAAGGAGGGGATTGCAGAGATGTTGGACAAAATCTGCTAAAGCACTGTCATGTGGGTGTTTTTATAAATTTTGCTGATAACAAATTCCTAGACAGTGTTTTACCAAACATGAATGCAATACTCCTTCAAACCAGCTGCTGTGCCCTTGTGTGATTGAAATAATTCTTAAGACAGTGGCTTCTAGGAGTTTTTTTCAATTTTGTGCGTTTTTTTTGTTGTAGGTTGGTTGGGTTAGGGGTTTTTTTAACTTAAACTCTGGTTACCAAATTGCTGAATTCTTAAGCCACTGCCATTCAAGTGGAGCTAGAGATTTGATATGGAGCAATAGATTACTGAAATTTTTAAAATCACTGGAAAAAACGCTGACACTTTAGCAAAGCACTGGAGAAACGAAAACCTTGAATCTCATACTTTTCCTCTTTATTACTTCACCACTCTTTGTCTGACCATATTATTTCTCCCTGGAGCATTAACTGGATCCACTATAAAATCTATACAGTAGACAAAGAGGCTCCTATGCTTCGGATCAGCTGTTCTAATCTAGGAAAATCTTTTTTTGTAATGAAGTTTTAAGGCTTTGAGAAATATGCAGCCTTTATTATAACTTATACAGGAATAAGCTTAAACTCTAAATTCATTAAATTAAACATGTCATTGCCAAGGACCACAATGAAGAGAGATATTTATTCAACATGCTTTCCACTCGTGTCAAGGACTAAGGTCATGGTTTATGATTGTTTCTTATGTAATGAACATGAAAGATGCAACAGGATTCCATTTTAGGACAGAATTAAAACGAGCTATTTAATAAACTAAAAGCTAGCACATACTGTGTTGCAAGTCCACAGTGTTCCACAGTGTCAATTGCTGCCTAAGCCATTAAAGAAATTAAATGGATTAAATTTCAAAAACAACCTGTGAGCTATTGAGAAACAATTTTTGCTGCCCCTCAAGACAACCTGTGTATTACCAACTGCATGAAGATTAGGGTAGCCTGAAACCCTCCCTTGGCTGCACACTGGGTGGGAACGTGCACCTCAAGCCTTCCAGCCTAAATATGAGGTTCTTATGAGCTTGAACCACCAAGTGAAGCTCTTGGCTTCCTTCAGCTTCACACAAAGACCACATAACGCCACGATTTTACATTCTCTGAGTACCCACAAATCAGGCTGACTGCAAAACTGGTCTAAGTTTATGCAAAAGGCGCAAGTTAATACTGCTCTCAACTTGTAGTCTGCATGGAAATAAACTGTTATCTTGCCTAGCTACAGACAGTGGCAAAAATTTCCCACCTGCACATTTCCTGTTTTTTTTTCTTGTTCTGGTATTTTTTAGCCTGTTATGTGGTAATTGATCACCACCATCAGGGAGATTAAACAGCTCTTCCCGGGCAAGTACAGGAGAATTGCAGAGAGAATTAATTAATGTTTTAATATGCAAATAAGATATTCTTTTACAGCTGGAATTTTTCATAGCATTGTATATTATACAAAGACTTAATCTCTGATTCAGAAATCTCACAATCACAAATCACAGGAGGCTGGAAGCACATCACTGCTACTTGCCCTCTCCATATGTTTTTTCTTTAGCCATCCACATTTACAACCTTTGGAAACGGGATTCAGGGATAGAAGAGATTAGTCTGGCATGGCTCAGCCTTTCCTTTGTGTAAGGGAGCACAACTTCAGAAGGACATTTCTACACTATTTACTTTCTTGTCCTCAAATGCCAGTCCTGTTAGGTTGCTCTTCCATGAGGTACAGAACATGCAAGTGGATTCAGGGCCAGAGGAAAGGTTCTTGAACAGGAATCTTGATCCAAACAGATCATACACAGCCAANGAGGGGAGGGAAGGGGAGGGGAGGGGAGGGGAGGTGGAAGACTAGGAAAATGTTCCTTCAGTTTTAAAGTAAAAAATGGTTTTTAGGTCTGCAATTTTTTTTACAGGTATCTTATTAATAATTTTACTTTTCCTCATGACTAACTTCCTTTTTCCTTCGCGTATTTATTTTAGAAAAGCCTTAGGAAGTTGTCTTTGAAAATTCTATTCCTCCATCCAATTTCACTAAAACTGAGTTCAGAATTTCGTGGAGGATTGTTCAAATGAGTATTGCACACATGAGCCTACAGGCCCAGAGGCAGTAGTTTTAGCTCAGTTCTCTAATAAATATAGAAAGAGAAGAAATTCATGCTGAAATGTAGGCACAGTGTTCCCTGCTAAACTGAGCTGATAGCATCGAATGGTCACAAGTCATCAGAGAAGAGGTGACACAGGGTTTACATAACCCAGCTCTACAGCCAGAAGGAGCCACAGCCAGGAAACAAAAAGGTGGGAGGAGACAAGGAACAAAAGGAAAGAAAAGGAAAAAAAAAGGCTTTGCTAGCTGATCTGGTTGATTGATGTGATTAATTGCTACCCACACAGGTAGGTGTTGCTACTGTTTATTTAGCATTCTGCCAGCAACAAATATTTGGGACTCCTGGTTGCTTCATGGACTTGGTCTACCTGGAAGTCAAAACCAATTGTATCTTATGCATCATCACTGACTAAACAAAACATCAGGAGCACAAGATAAACAATCCTGAACAGCTGGATGCAGGGACACTGCATGCTCTCCCCACCTGCTAGGGAGCCAGGAGCAGTGGGATCTAGCCAGCTCCTTACAGAGCTCCTTCTCCTCTGCTATGCCTCCTTCCTCAGAAAGATGCTGGTATAGCACAGAGAGACTCATGGCTGTGTCCTCCTAGAACCTTGTGAGCTTGAAGATTCAAAAGTATCTGCTCCATATGCTGTTACCACTGGCAAAGACAAAACAAACAGCAGGGAGGGCAAAGGGGGAAAAATGACCTATCAGGACTGTTCTACTGAGGAAAGAAACTGAAATCAAGAACATATAGGTATTGTAAAAGATGTTTTGGAGTAGGAACCACTTTGATTTTGTTTTTTATTTCTGTACTTAAATATCCTGCCTGAAATCAGTTTCATAGAAACTGCTGCATTTACAAAGAATAGGTAAAATGGAAGACTGTAAAGTATTCTCCCTTAGAATAAACACATGCATTTTTATTCCACAAACAGAGATTTTGAAAAATCTTTTCCAACTTTAGTCATGTCTGAAAAGTATATTTTGAAAACATCTCTGCAAGTGTTCGAAGGTTGAATGACTGTTCTCTTTTAGCCATTGGCATATGTAAAGCTATGTTACCATTCCTCTGTCAGCTAGAGCAGTTAGCATTTCGAGTAGCAGTAATCTGTCTAGCAATCTGATTTATTCTCACCAGTTTCCACATATTAAACATAGCAACACTATGCACCAAGGAAACAATAACTAGAGCCATGTCAAACATTTTTCTAAGGTTTCATTTTCAGTCTAGCTAACAACATTTTTTCATCATGCCAGGACTTCCCAAGCTCTCACCAAGTCTGTGAGCACACCTCCTTTAGTAACATGGACAGCTACACGCCTGTTCTCAAGAAGCAACATGCACTTAGATACGTGCTTTAGTGCAAAATAAAAACCTAACTATAGGAAAACATACTTTCAGTCAATAGTCAATGCCCTGGAAGGGAGAAGACATGGGAGAAAAAAAGGCAAGTTCATCAGCAGATCTGTTAAAAAAGAAAAGCCGTGGAGGGAGCTTGGAGCACTTTGTGTCATGCTGCTTCAGTGCTTTATCTTGGTCAGGGAACATACTGAGTGCAGCTTTCCCAGCTGAAAATAGGTGTCTATTGTTTTCACTTTTGGTAAGAAGCCAATTAGTTGTCAAACATGGTCATCACAAAATTGCTAGTGTGCATGGCAAAGCGAAAAGTACTTTTGTTACACGTTCACTTTGTCAGAAAGAAATTATAACGCAAGAATTTCCAGCAAGGATGGGGCGAGGGTTATACCCTCATTCACAGGGTAATCAACATGTAAATCTTCCTGTTCAGCTAGGCTTGAGCTGATGAGGAAAATGGGCGAGGATTTATAGAAGACTCGTGTGTAACACCCAGAATAGGCGTTACACAGAATGTTTTAAACACTACAGGACAACTCCTCTTACATAATTACACCACCTCCTGATATGGGTTGCAATATATACAGTCAGAGATTTTTCCTTTTGTTGTCAGTGACATTTGTAGAGGACATGAAGAGAGCTGCATTGTCACAGGTGAGTGAAGCCAAAGCTCCACAGTACCAGAAGGGATCAATCTGCACTAGCGCTGAACAGCAACAACAGATTTGAGATACAACACATGCCTGCTTCCGCCTATTAGGATTGCAGCATTCTTTCAGCATGTAATTAGCACTGCTTAACTGTCTTAGCCAATATTCCTCTGCCTAATAAATGGCATTAAAACTAATCACCCAAGTATTGCAAATGCCACTTTTCCAGTTCAGGGATATGCAGTGCCCAACCACCCAGTCCTTCATTCCAGCCAACATGACCGTCAGCAGAACAGTTTTCAGCAAGAACACTCAGCACCTCCAAGCCTAATGAGCAGCTGTTTGAGCAGGGGTTTCCAGGCTGCCCTCAGAGTCCAGCTGAGCAAGCTCAGGTGTGACTGTGTCCAGCCTGCCAAGACCTATCATGCCTGGGGCTTCTAGACTGGTCATCACATGTGTACAGTACAGTGAAGGATGACGAACAGCTGATGCATGGCTGACCTTTCTTAATATTGCTTAAATCCTTAATCATTTGCTTTGCCTGGCCACAGCAAAGCTAACCATTAGCACCAGAGACAATGGCTACTGAGGGCACAAGAGCTCTGGGCTCCCTGTGTAAATAGATCTCCAGAAGGTTAGCAAAGGCCAGTGACCATTGTGGTCTACCAGCTTGTTGTGGTTTAAACCCAGCAGGCAGCTCAGCCCCACACAGCCACTGTGGAATGGGGAAGCGCATCGGAAGGGTAAAAGGGCAAAACCTCATGGGTTGAGATAAAAACAGGTTACTAGGTAAAGCAAAAGCTGTGTCTACAAGCAAAGCAAAATAAGAAACCAACTCACTGCTTCCCATCAGCTGTCTCCAGAAGCGTAGGGCTCTGTCACACGTAACAATTGCTTGGGAAAGCAAATGCCATGGCTCAAAATGTCCCCCCCACTTTCTTCCATTCCTGCAAGGCCTCGTTGGACATGGTGCTGTGTGGTACCGGGATATCCTTTTGGCCAGCTGCGGTCAGTGGTCCTGGCTGTATTTTCTCCCTGCTTCCTCATTGTTGGGGCAGAAGGCAAAGCAGAAAAGGCCTTGACACTGTGCAAGTGTGGCTCAGCAGTAAGTAAAACATCCCTATGTTTTCAACCCCTTTCACCTCAAATCCAAAACAGAATACCATGCAAGCTACTATGAACAAAATTAACTCTTTCCCAGACAAAATCAGTACACAGCTGAAGGACAGAGTTCAGGAAGACCATATATTTTGCCCATTATAAAGAGATAAACTCATACCTACATCAAACCTAGATGTGACTCTTCCACACTGGCATTGTTAATATCCCACCAAGGATGAAGACCTCGTACATCTACAGCATCAACTTTTGTTCCTAGGTAGGCCTTCATTTCCTAAGACCACTGAGTCTGCACAAAGCTGCACTTGCCCTTCTGCCCCTTGGTAGGCACAAACTCTTCCCTGTTCACTGAGCTGGTGTGCCTGCTGATCAGGCAGCATGTCCTGGGTGAGACAAATCTGCTTTGGAATTTGTATTTAGCCATAACCCCTAAGTACTGGTGAACCAGGCCTTTCCACCAAGGTGACATCAAATCCCTGTGAATGCTGATGGAAGGAAGAATTAGTGCAGCAAGTGCTTGTTTTTACTTCATGTGCTCTACATGAAATTAGAATGAGGGATACTCGGCCTCTTGGACAGGTTTAGCTGGAGATACCCAAACCAAATGCCCTTTTCCTCTCATACATCCCTTTCATGTTTACCACAAGCATATGTTACACATACGTTTGTGCTCTCTTTACAGTGGCAGGTACCATGTCTAATGCTCTGTTCCCACCATGTGCACAGCTGAATTTGTGTAATACACAAGGCATGCCATCCAAGTTTATTTTCAGTTACTTAAGAGGATGTTTCGCCCTGAGGCACAGTTTCTGTTTAGCTTGTTTAGATGCCACAAATCCAAACCATTGGAAAAAAAACCCTACTATATATATATATATATAGTTGAAGAGCATAAAACTAGCACTGTGAAAGACTGCCCCTGGGAGGGAGCAGATGCAATACAATTTTAAAAATTAAAACTCCTGCAAACAGTTTGTCAGTGCCTTTGATGATGAAAGCAAATTTTATTAAAGTGACAGCAGTTGATTTCCTGCAACTGCAGCTATGTCTTCCTACAAGACAAGGCCAATAAATAAGTATATATTTAAAGGCAAACAGAATTGACACATTGATACAATGTTAAGAAAGGCATCAGATCTTCTGCCTCCCCTTCCACAAACATTCTTGTGTCAAGGCTTCCTTCCTGCAGCAGGCTCACCTTCACTAATATCCCCTTGCCTTTGCTTTTCTCCCAACAGCAGGCCAGAGGAAGGGACAGTCTCCTCTAGTGCAGTAGGTTAGTTGCTCTCATGTCCCAAAATAGCAAGTTGTTCAACTGACACAAAGGAAAGAAAACATCCTTGCATCCTGTCTTGCTGCCAGCTTTCAAAAGGTAATTAAACATCCCCCTCTTTCAAAGAGCAGAGTTCTCCAGAATCACAGCGTTTGAGCTCTGATGTTGTCAAACAACAGGGGGTTGCTTAAGCTTTGACTGACCTTTTCAAAGACCTACAAGCAATTTAAAGGGAGCCCTCCTTAGTGGTGACAGAAATGTTCCATTATCTGCTTCCTACTTTCTAGATTGCTTGGGTTAATGGGGAACTTTAACTCTCATAGTCAGGAGAGAAAAACCAAGCCGCTTCAGGCAGACTCACATTCATCTGCATTCTCAGTGCAAAGAAAAGCTTTTCTGTACAAAACTTACTGTTAGCTTGGTTAGGTAAATTTTGGTTTTTCTGATTCTGTTCTATTCACCTGCCATTTCTGTCTTATCCCAACAAATTGTAATACCTAAGTGCTATAAAAATCCAATCTCACTTCCAAACTAGGAAATCATGAACTCCGTGTGTCCCAAGACTACCTGTCCATCCCAAAGCTGATGATGGGTGGAATTGGCTCTGAAGGGCCTGCCTGACAAGCTCTGTTGGTATCCAGTGCACCATGTAGCAGTTTCACCCTCTTCTTTTCTATCCTACACAAGAGATGCTGCAGAGACAGAAGAGAGGAGTAGGGTAGGCAGATGCTATGCTGGGTGAGAACTTCTTGCATGGGGAGAATTTCCTTGTTTGTTTGCAATCCACTAGAAGCAAAGAAACACTAGGGAGCAGAATTCAGCTCAAAATTGATTCTACAATTCATGTTTGTTTTCCTTTTCTTTCCATTTTTCCTTCAAACTGTGTCCAAAAGCAAATGCTGGATCAAAATCTGCAGGCTGCAGAGCAGTAAACAACTTGCTCATTCCAGAGGAGATCTGCTCAATTAAGAACCAATAAGTTTAGCTCTGTTTCATAATTTTATTGTTTGCTGAAAAGTCCCTGGAAGACAGGCCCCCAGAGAATCAAACCTTCACAGCCAATATGAGATGAAGAAGTTATACTTTTTCTGTTCTTGGACTCACTCAGGCAGGGCTCTTTAATCTGTAAAGTGGAAACAAGGCCCCAGCCATGCCATCCAACATTCAGCCACTTGCTTTTTCTCAAATAAAAGGGGAGAAGAGCAACAGAACTGCTTTTCTGACAACACTACAGCAGGCCAGCTGAGGGGCCAGCTGGCTCCAAGCAAAGCTCTAGCTTCTGCATTTTGTTTTTGCCTCAGTGAGATCATTCTCTGCACTGCCTTCCCCTCTTTCCAGTTTTCCTCTGCTTAGACTATATAAAATAATTACTGGCAGGAACCCTGTCTCTCAGTTTTCTTCCCCTCTTCCCCAGACATCCAAAGTGCGATGATGTTTTGGGGCAATCCAGGAATTCGAAAAAAGAATAAAAATCCCTGCATTTATCTCCTTCCAGAACGTATTCACTATAAGCATCCTCTTTGCTCCCCTTGTGAGGTGAGAGAGAAGACATGGGGATACCAAAGCTTCTGGGGTAGGATACAACCACACTAAGCAAAAAAACCTAGGTCATTTCAAGACATCTGTGGTGTGGTGAGGATTAGTGAGCATTTTGTCTCAGCCCAGGTAATAAAGGAAGATGCTTAAGGCAGCAGACGACTCTGCTCCCGCCCATGCCAGAGTCCGGGAAAGCCAAGGTTGCTGCTTGGGCAGGAAGTGGGGGTGCAGAATTAGCAACATGCAGGGGTGATGAGGAAAGAGCAGCCTCTCAGAAACAGCTGTTACTTTCCCCAGATTCTCATCATACAAAAGAAGGAGCAGCAGCCAGCCTGGATTTTCTTCAGGGCACTTTCCTGGCTTGGTGGCAGGAGCAGACAGGCATTACCTCTTTTACCTTAGACCAGCAAGTTTAATTCTGCCAGACCTATCAAAAAGATGCCTGAACTGGTCATGCTCAAACACAGGTCAGGGTCATCCCTTGGGAGCTTCGAGAAAATCACAGCAACCATAATGGCCACAACAAATTAAAGCAATGCGTCAAACAGTTGCCGACATTTCTGGAAAGTACCTTCGGATTATGCTTCTAGCAAAACATATCCTCACCAAAACCACATAAGTTCTGTAGTTGCACGGGGTGAAGGGGTGTTGAGACTAGTTTTTCATTTGTTTGTTTGGTTTTTTACACCAACTGCTGTAAATTTAGAAAGGAAAATAGTGCGATAAACTAGAAATTACTAAATACGTATTTTTATTACCAGTTCAAAGCTCATGGTCAAGTAGAGGGCTGCTTCGTAAGTCACCTGAGTGCATCCAAATGTAGCACCAAGTCTGACAGTGATTTATGAAAGCATCAATCATATACTGACATGGCCCCAAACTGGGCTGTCCTCGCTGCTCACATCACTCCGAGGTAAACCCACCAAGTGTGATAGAGTAACTTTGTATCAGCAGCAGGATAACCAAAGAGCCAATCTCATTCCCTAAAAACCTGTATTTACTTTTTATGACCTCTGCAGGAGGTTTACTTTCTATTCCTCTGGAAGAAAGAAGGGTCACCTGGCTTTTCACCAGGGCCTCACAGTCTCCTCCTTTTCATCCATGATTGTGGGAAGTGCTATTCTGGCTGCCACAAAATAACAGCTAAAGCCATCCCAAACTACCGGACCTCCTCGGGACCAGAGTACGAAGCTCTTCCTCATATACCCATTTCCTGGCTTCCTTCTTCCCTCTATGCCTGTGTCCTAGATCCCATCACATGAAAAGCACACACAGGGCTACCAGGGAGAGTTTTTAAATTCAGTTAAGATGACAGAAATTTTCATTTTGTTTTTTGTTGGGTTTTTTTGTTTGTTTGTTTTTTGTTCTAACTAGCGTGGGCAAACAACAAGATGGAAGCCAGCAGGAATATTTTCCACCACCCTGAAGCATCTTCCTTTGCAATTGGAACTCACATGTTTTTTACAAGCCCCATAACAAAGGAATCTAGATCCCATTTCTTAGATGCTTTTCCAAAAAATTGGGCTTTTGGATTCTGACAATGTAAAACATACAGAAACAGTAAGATACAACTTCCACAAACACATATGAAATCAATTGAGCTGAGCTCATTTATTTAACACTGATCTGGCACAGGGAAAAAGTACAACCCAACATAAAAAACTCAGTTCTTCTTGTGTGCAAGTCTCACAAAACTTACCCATACATCATGTTGGTTAATCAATATCCTTAATATCATTCAGAGAGTAGCTCCAAACAGTTGATTTCTCTGCCATCCAATATTTACAATTTTCATGCATTGGTTAACCTATGATAATTCTCCTTTATAGCTCTGAAATATCTGTTTACCTGCTCATCTTGATTGGGTATTGCGTGATTCCTTTTTAAATTTATCATTGAACAAAATAATTCATTAAAGAAAGGCAGAAGCTGGGGGTCAGACCATTGGGGTTTTTGTTTTTGTGGATTTTCTGGGTTTGTTTTCTTTTTTTGGGGGGTTGGGGAGGCGGAACATGAAAAAAGGGAACTAGTTGTATTAAACATCAGACTTAACCCTTCCCACCAGATTGTATGAAAGTGCATTTTGCACATCCAACTGGTTTTGAGTAAGACTGTTACTGTTCATGAGACTGGCTCTATCGCTGCTGCCTTGAACATGTATCAGTCTAAAATGCAAGATAAATTAGCTTAATATATTTTTGAAAGCTAGACCTACTTTCTCTCTACCCTGACCTATTTTTAATAGCTGTAGCAGGAGGAGTTCAAAGAAAAGTTGCTCTGCCTGGAGCTGCACCTTCCCAAGATGATTGCATCACCAGCAGCCACAAGAACTCAAGAGTCAAAGCAGCAAACTCTTATATGAGCTATGAAATATATTCTCACACTCGAGTTCATAAGCAACAACATTAGTGGGCCAGACTTTGTAGATGGGGTGAAGTGATAAAGCAAAGCCCTCCTTTCCCTACTGAGAGCAAGGGAGTCAGATTCTCCACTACCACGACTGAAGGCAAAAACTCTCCTGCCTACAGGTGTGACGGCAGTAGGAAAGAGGCAGGGACGAAAAGCTTCCACTTACATGAATAAGTTACATGTAAACTGAGTTGTTCACTCAAACACATCTCACTTTTACAGCTGAAATCTCTGTTTGCCATTATGGGTGTCCTCCTGTTGGAAATCAAAATCTGGAGCTGGCAAAGTACACAAACATTATCCTACGATGAGAGTACTCTGTCTTGTTCAGATATGGGAAAGGCAGGGCTGTGGCAAGCACATGAGAGGAAAAGGCACAAAAAACCAGCACGGCTGAGCAAAGGTGTAACTGAGGTTTCAAAGGAGAAACCATGGGAGATGCCACAGACCAAATTTTCAGTCCATGCAAGTCAGCCACGCTACAGCAAAATTTGTTGAGCCTCTGCATCAGATCACACCTGATGAAGAATGGCTGGACAATCTGACATGCACACCACCCCCCAGATTTGACTCTAAAATAACTAGCTATTATTATTATTATTGAAATTAATTGCTCCTGAGTTACCACATCTTGTGTATTTTAATTTAAGCAGGTGGAGGATGCCTTCACCTTTAAAACCTGGAGTTCTCCACCCTCCAGTAAATCCACTCAAAGCACAGCAATTAAAACCCCAAGCTCCCAAAAGGAGATTCAAAGGATCTTTCAAGTGTCCTGAGTGAAAGCCAAAGGCGAAATTCTCTACAGGGACAAACAGGTGAGATCCCATTAAAGTCCACACCACAAGTAATTAAAGCACAACTACGGTGATGAGCATACAGGCAGCAACTGGGACACCTCTGAATGTAAAAGTATGCTGCAAATATTGTTGGTTATGAAAAGCATGCTGCTGTAACATGATTTGAGATAGTGATATCCTGTTTGGGTCAAGTGGGAGAGTCAACTTTGTCTTGTCAAGTGAGTTCCATTTGTAAAATTTCTCCTCAGGCGCTTGCTTCCTTCCAAAGGCTCAGCACTTTTTAATATATTCTCTTCCTTGAAGACGTGTTTTTTGTGAAAGTGATGAGAGTGTACAGCACCACTCCCACCTTTTCCAAGATTGCTTTTGGTGTTATTTTGATGCCCCGGGAGTCTCATTTCAGCCTTATAATAACCCACTTACATATGAACAACTCGTAGTTGTCACTGAGTGATGTTTCATATCTCCAGGCTTCCCATACCAAAAAACCTTGAAGTTTATTCTCTGTTTACATTTCTCTGATGTGGGGCAGTGGTGCTTTCCTGTACACTGCTTAAAATTTTCCTTCCTAATAAATTGAATTTGGCTGGTCCTTGCAGTTGTCTACACGTTGTATCACGGGAAAGGTAAAGGCCTAGAGGTGAGTGACTCAGTGATTTGAGAGGGGTGCTGGCTAGATCAAAGCCTTCTGTACACACAAGTCCTGCCAGCCCAGGAGCCCCCTGTGTGCAACAAACACCCCAGTGGCGCTGTGTTATCAGGAGGGACTGCTTGCAAGCACAAGCATGCCCTCAGCTCTCCTCAACACAAGCAGGGGCAAGGAGCCCTTAGCAGTGATGGTGAGTCTCCAGGGCCTCTCACAAGGTCTCCCATCCATGTCCTTGTTTGGATAACCAGGATCAGCTTAAAATCCCTCTGTGGAGGTCTGTTATCAACCCTGGTTTTTGTAAGGAGCTGGGAGAGTTGATCTTGTCACTGACCATTATTTGGTCTGATGTGAAACTAGAAAGTATCTGTCATTGCAAAGAATTTACCCTGCTCTTTGATATATGCTGTTTATCCAATTATACACCTCTGGTTTCAAATTGCCTGAATAAGAACTGGGAATTTACTGGCTGGTACAAGATACTATAATGAGAATTTTTTACTCACCATAGCCTTGGATCCAGACAAGCAACAGAAACTGCACAGATTTGATGTGGGAATGTAGATAACAAAATTTATTCTTTTGCTTCTCAAGCTGAATACAATTTTCCTCTTATTTTGTTTAGCTTTGGCCTGCCCAAGACTTAAGAGATTTCATTCACAGATGCATAGCCCTTATGTCTAAAAAGCATTCCAGATTACTACTTTCAATCTTCAGTATCTCATAGATCATTATATTTCTACTATTATTAAATGAAAAGTTTACTTTTAACTAACTCATGTTTTCTAGAAGGAGTTCTGATCTATATTTGAAGGAATAGAGAACAGACCAGTGAAGCCTCAGTTTGTTCCAGGGTTCAGTCCACCAATTCAAACTGAAATCTTCTCTTGTTTGTATCTCAAAAGTACCTGGATACAACCTCCAGACACTGCCAGCTGCTAGGCTATTGATTCTTCCAGACCAATAAGCAATCCAATAGGCAATTTCTTGTTCTTTTGAAGGTATTTATCCTCTGTATTTTATTAGCTTCTACTCACTTAGTAAGATATTACTGGAAGTTCTTCTGATTCTTCTCTCAGAAGAAAGGAGGAATAACTTGAAATCAATGTCATTAAATTTGTCATGAAAGCAGGGATAACTGAGTTACAGAGTTTTTGACTGGTAAAAGTTTAGAAGTGATGCCATGTGCTACTCATACTGATTTATTCAAGTTAATCTTCCTCTTCACCACCACAGATGTTATGTTGAAAGAAAAACATTTTTGTTTTGAAGTAAACTGCTATGGAAAAGTCTCACATACCAGCTATTGCTTAACAAGTGCCAGCCTTGTCAACACTCCCAAATAACCTGACAAATCAGAGAGGTTTTGCCATATTCATGCCTCAAAAGAGATGTTTTCTGGCCTGTTCACTCAGGGGATGAAATGAATCTCATTGGATACATCCTGCAGTGGAAGTGGGCAGGGGAAACACAACTCTTCTGGCTTTAAGCAGCATCCACTCCAATATGGGTATCAGATCAACCTGGAGGAATGAGAAACACCAATGACAGAGCTCAAAGGTATTTTTCCCTCATCATCTTGTGGCTATGGGTGACCCCCTGAGCCCAAATGCAGAGAAGCTCTTGGGTTTGCAGGTGCTCTATGTACAGAGCCTGCTGCCTTTTGGAAAGGCAATAGCCAGTGTCCCAACTTCCCTCAATAACAAATGAAGTTCAGGGGGGTGGCAGGATAGAGGGGAGAAAAGCCACCTTTGCAATCTGGATTTTCACTTCCTAAAGGGGTTAAATTGCCAAGACAAATCTCCTACCCCCAGCAGTTCCAAATCCCTCTGGCAATAAAAGAAAACAAGGACTACCTACTTACTCCTTCCTAAAAGGAACGGCTATGCATGTGCAACCACAGGAATGAAAATCTCTTGTCTCTTCTATCCTGAGTTGTTGAATTGGAAAATATGGTTACTACAAGTCCCTAGACACAGCATAGCTTCTAGCACTGCTTCCCTGCCTCACATCCTCATTCCCATCTTGTTTTGAACCTGCAGCAATTAAATAAAAAATATTTGCAAAGGAGTCCTGTGCTGATGGGAAGGGGTGTACGTAGCTGCTCACCTGATCACCTCCCTCACACCCCTCTGATAACTCCTAATCAGCTGATACACCTCAGGAACAGCAAATGAGCTAAACTCTGATCTCAGCCAGAGCAGTCTAGCTTTACTGGGTTTGAAGAAATTTGTCAGCTATAACTGCTCATTGAAGCTGCTTACACAGAAGTTTACAAGCTCATTCCATATCCTTTCCAGCATAGCAAAGAGTTCAGTGATTTACTACTCCTGCTTTCCCATCCTTCTATCTGACCCTGCTGTCCAAATAACATCAGATAAACTTTAGATGTTATAGAGATTTAAGCAAACCACCTTCCTCTCCTTCAGGATTTCTAACCAGCCTTCTGATGCACCGAGTGGAGGGCACATACCAGAGCGGGATTTCTTCACATGCCCAGCTCCCCCAGCAAAATCCTTTGGCTTCCTCAAGCAACTATTACAGCATTAAAGACACCCTTATGTTTGCCATGGCACCCACAGATAAATGCGTGGATGTCTGTGCTTGGGCATAGACAAAGGCACAGCTCTCGCTGTCAGCACAAGAGCTTGATGTGCTCGTGGTCCATGACATGCTGACACGTGCTGCCAGTGACTCT
This sequence comes from Notiomystis cincta, assembly GCA_013398075.1. NCBI lineage: Eukaryota > Metazoa > Chordata > Aves > Passeriformes > Notiomystidae > Notiomystis > Notiomystis cincta. The sequence continues at coordinate 51,699 of VZRX01004874.1, forward strand.
GGCAAACAAAGTGCTCCCAAGTAGCCCAGTGTACGCAGAACTGAGGTCCTGAACAGGTCTGAGGAAGGGCATATTCCAGAAGCTTACACTCCTTTGCTAAAAAAAAACCCAAACCAAAACCCAACTGCCCAGCTCATAGACCTATCCCAAGGAACTTGCCCCTAATTCATGTTCTACCAGGGACCTTTTCTACCAGTTACTTCACCTTCAGTTCTGCCCCACTGCTTTCCTCCACCCTGGCAAAACTGAGCAAACAACCCAAGAGCAAACAATAAACTGTGACCTCTTTTACTCCAGCCACGTAATACATAACAGACTTTGCATTCCTGTAAGGCTGTCTGGGAAGTTATTTGGTTTGGCTTACATCTACCAGGGGTTGCCTATAGTTTAGCTGAAAAAGCCATGTATATATATATATA